>JARLTB010000015.1:3385000-3415000 GCA_030141615.1 Unio pictorum
TAATATTGCACAAGCCCCACCTGTCAAAGGGTAAGTGTTAAGTCCCACTTGTCAAGGGGTATTGTACAACATATCATAACAATAACTACAACCCAGTCCATTTTTATAATCGTTATCTAAGAAATGACCGCCCTCGATATAATTGTCCGGTTTGAGTATGAGAATAGATATGGTAATCTGAGCAGGTATATTGAACAAACAAATCCGAGCCCCCGTAAAGATAAATAAACAATTTAATCAATTACATACACAATTATGAAACTTCCTTTCGAAATGTTTAGAAATGCTACTTTCAATGAATGAAAATAAAATTTGAAATAGATTTTAAAAAATTAGCCGTTCTATTACTGATAGGTTCAAATCATCATAGGATCGAGTGGTACAATCAAAGTCAATGCTTTGTTAGATTTTCATAACCTGTTTTTCTCGGTCCTCGTTCGCTCTTCAATCACTGTTGTTTCCAGAAGTAGCTGTCTCGTCCAATTTCTAGATACTCTGCACTCGTGGATGTTTCCGCTTGATTCCGGACTTGTCCACTGTATCATGCGTACACTGCAATTTCCGTCTCTCCCAATTTCGTTTCCCAAAGTTTACATCGCTATTCCCGTAACTTCACGATCTTCCTCCCAAAACACTCCTTTGTGTTTTTGGTGTGTCACTCAACCGTTGGTTTGGCGGTTTTCGGCCACGTTTCCTTACGAATGTATTTCTCTGAAATAACATCCGGAGTCCTTATTAAATAATTCTTCCTCTGACTCTGTTTACAAAGCAGTGTCAAGACTGGTTTCTAATTTAGCTAGTGCGATATTATGTTCTAAAGATCTTCGTGTGAAAACACACCCCTTATTATTTAACCGTGACCAATCAGAATCAAATGTATTTTCTCCCGCTTTCCTCTAAAAGTCTCTTACGTCATGGTCAATATTATATGTTTGGTTTTAAGTAATATAATCTCTGCATTTTCTCAATTCTGACACTTTTCGTGAAAAATGAAAGTTTTCAATGTCGCTAGCGGTCAGTCGGCAGTTGAATAAACACGGTTTAATTAGTACAACGGTCACATCCTACCATACAGATCCTTCTCCTTGGCACGGCGTGTCTTCATAAATCTAACTAATGGCTAGCTGGCCTCAACTAATGTCTAATTAATAGATCGACTGAAATTTGCCACTTCACAATATATGTATATATGTATGTATGTATGCCAACATATATGTACTATGTACATGGTATCTGACACGAATGCATTTAAAACAATTTGATAAACCGAGTATGCATTATGTTACGTGCTTAGGCTCGAATAAGCAGCAACACAGAAAGAGTGAAAACTAACAAGCTTGTAAAAGTTTAACAATCAATTTATTGAGTACAAATATTTTCATAAGAGAAAATAAATAAACTAACGGTTTTAGAGAATAATCCACTAATGGAAATGCAAGAGTCCTAATAAATAAATGTTCTAATAATTCCAATTTCGAATCTTGACGATGTTATCCAATATGGACGACGATGTCAAGTGATTTAGTTTGTTATTGTTTTTTTATATAATAATCCAAATGAAAATCTATGAGTACATATTCATTTCCAGATAAATAAAATAATTCGTCTTGCTCCAACAAATTGACACAATTTCCAGTACATGGTAATTAAAATTAACTCAAAAAGAAGACACAACTTAATATTATAAAAGCCCAAAATCTACTGAAGTGTTCTCTCCCAAATAATAATTTAAATACCTGTTTTTTTACGTAAACAAGGGATCACGTGATTTTCTGGAAGGTCATAGAGCAAACGTACGATCATTTAAACACGAACGCACGGAAAGACCCAGATAAGAATCAGTCACTTCTCACCCCCAAGAACTAAAAATAAAAAGATGTCTTTGGAAAACAACCAATCATTTCTAAGGCCTGTTTATCTCTCTGAAGCAAGGTCAGAAATGAGGTTAACAAGAAAGGTCAACATCTGTGTTTACAAGAAAAGCAAAGGTCATAGAGATTTTCTAGAACAATCTCCCAATTAATGAATTCCGAACCTAAAATGACAAATTTGGATCTGACAATTAAAAATAAATGATTTAAATCAAACATACGTAACAATTAGGTATTTTGAAATCGCTCGGGTGTGACTGCTCTGAGTTATATCTATGATCTCCCTACCCCAAGAATGTATGCTATATGAATCTAACCAAGAAATGTGATCACAAAAATGGACATATTCTCAGTTATTTTTTTCTTGTAAACATTCATTCATTTGGACAAACAATAATCTGATTTCACAACATACATAATTTGAAAAATCGGTTAAACATGATATATTTGCTAAATTTCGGAACGTCGTTTTGTCGATTCAATAAAAAAACCGTTCACATTGACCCATAAAAGAAAACAAATCCACGCAAATAGATGGTTGTTTACTTACAATATACGTTATAAATAAACCATACGAGTTAGTCGAGTTAGATGTACCTATAATTTAAGTTGAAATATTTAGCATTTTCATTCGTGTTGTCGCCTCATAGAATTTAACATTAACGATGCATCGTCTTGCTATAGTGTTTTTACTTCTACGACTAAAACACAATTTTACGAACTTGTGTTCCACGTGACTTTTTGTGTCTGCAACTAAGATATTATTTGATGCGCGCAAACTGATTTAAAAGTGAATGCTGCCTCATTGTGTAGTACTGTTACTGTGACGTAGCATACAAGCTGATCTCATGTGCTTAATTTCATTTTATTATTTTATTATGGTTATTAGCCCTAAAGTAACCCACAAAATGATAAACTTTTTATAACATCGTTTCCAATAGTTGCAGTTCTGTTTTATAAATGTATGAGGGAAAACTGGAAATATTGAAAGGCATCGTGATTGTGCAAACACTTTTAAATAAACACACGCGCAGATATATATATATATATATATATATATATATATATATATATATATATATATATATATATATATATATATATAAAAGTAGTTATAACTTTTTGTGTTTTATTCACTTTTTTAGAGACAAATGAATTGATGTCAAACTATTCTACTACTGTGCAACACTCGAAATACATACTAGTAATATGATAGGTGTGGAGATTGGTAAGCATCATGTGATTGTGATATGTTTCAATGTAGCAGTGAGATATTGTATTACAAACCTAACTGATTCGAGCGAATCTAGTAAATTGTAGCTGAGATTACTAGATGCGGTTTCGACTTTTACATTCATTTTTGCCGCATGCGCACTATTGACCTGATTGATAAAATGTAATTATAAATTTGTACGTAAGTTAGGATAAAATTTACTTTTCATTAGGATTTAATTACTTATTGTGTAAGTCGTTGTCGTTATTATCTTTCCGAAACTTGTTAATTCTTAATTTCCCGTTCGATATATTTCCCTTCATTTATGTCTTCAATTCTATTTTGGGCGCAATGTTGCTATTTTATGTTCGGGTTTATTTTTCGACGAAATGCTCTATTTCTGTTTTATGCATATTTCGTTTAAGGCGTTACATTTTGTACGTATCGCAGTGCCAACGATATACATCACGACACGTGATTTACATAACAAAGCTAGGGCAGTTAACATACCATATAATACTACTTTACGCTAACTTTATATACGTTGAAGTCAAATCTCTTTTTGAAGTGATTCTAAGCCCTATAATGAGTGCTGCTAAATCTGAAAATATCCGGAACATTATCTCTATTTCCGAAGAACAATTCAGTGAAAATAAATATGGTTAATAATGAAACATGCCTTCATCAAATTAATCGAATCTGTCTCCAAATCTCTTAAACATGGACAGAGTTTTGTATTAATCAGATCGCTGATTTGATAAGTATTACAAACTTAAAAGCAATGCACGTTAATATATTGTTTAGCATATCAAGTGTAATGCCTTGTGGGATTTGCATATAAATAGGTTTTTGTACCCCCCTCCCCCGCATGAAAAAAAAGAAAATTTGTTCGTTTCATTTTGGATGTCCGTCCTAGTGTTTTGTCGACCATCATAGCATGTTTTCCCGCAATCTAGGTGTTTCAAAGTATGAGGTGCACAGTATCTTTCATACAGCGATAGATCATTCAATTCTGAAGTGGAAGTCAGGCGATACCTGGACACGGGGCAAGGATATTATACCGACCGTAGAAATCGAATTATTGTACCTTTTTATCCTTATCTGCTATATATTTAAAGACAGAAGAATTATCTATTCAGGGCATCAAATAATTATGCATGGAAGATATTTCAATGCAGATCTTAATAAACTTACCGCGTTATGACAGATAACAAAATGTGGATAAACCACTGCCTGGGAATACGAAATGTATGTAACTCATGGCGATATTTTGTGTTACCATTACGATGCTTTATTAAGTGTGATCTGCCCATGTTATTATTTCCAAACGTCGTCAGATATAATGTTGTAGATATGAGCCATACGTTTCTATGACTACGCCGTTTTATGGAATAGTATTGAATACGATGTTGGGTGCTGCCTCCTATGTTACACGCGCATGGTCGTAAAGGCTAATTTCCGATAGCATGTACAAACTCCGGTTGATCAAGTCAGTCATGGATACAGTATAGCTCCGGATATCTGGTAACTCATCCAGTTATCCAAGCCAACTTTCATATGGTATCGTGCAAGAAATATGGCACAGCCTCCAAGATGGCGAGGGCACGGTAAGGTCCAAATTGTTCAAATAAACTACTCAATATTCCACGTTGAATTTTAGTACTTAGTTATTCACCACATACCATATTTTTCAGTTAAGGGCGTTAAATGACAATGTTTACTTGAAGACATAGTAATTTGAATTATAAATAGTGTTTCCTGTTATACAGATGATTCACTAGATTATAAGAATATGTGTATAATGCATGTTAACCTTATTTGCTCATTTTATTAGGTAGAACACGTCACTGGCAAAAAACGGTTTTCTTCTCAGAGTACCAAGACTGACAGCCTAAAATGCAATGACTAAAATTACATACTTGTCGTCTTGAATGTTTAGACTGCAGTCATTGTAAATTTGTGCATGCCAGAAACTAAACACCGAAGAAAATGAAAAGACGAAGCCAGACTTAGCAGAAAGCTCGGGGCATCTTAAGCGCAGATAGTTAATAAGGAACTTCCGTCGACTTATAACATATTTATTTAACCAGATTCTTTTCTAACACCATTCATACTAGACCACATACGTAATATTGTTTGCTCGCAAAAAAGATAATGTATATTCTAAGAAGGATTTTACCTTGGGGAAAAGTAAGCTATTAATACAAAAAAGGGCGGTGAACAAAACGACAAACATAATCACTCAAACTCAGTTATCAAAATTTTTTAAAGAAAGAGCATATTAGTATAAATTTCTTATTTATATTATAGATAGATAAGCAAAAAATCATTTAACTGTTGCTTTCTATTCATATACAGTTTGATGGTATGTTTTTGGTAGTGTCTGTAAATATATATATATATATATATATATATATATATATATATATATATATATATATGTATATATATATATATATATATATATATATATATATATATATATATATATATGTATATATATTAGTATATGTATATATATATATATGTATAGATATGTATATATATGTATCTATATCTATATGTATATAGATATGTATATCTATCTATCTATCTATCTATCTATATATCTATCTATCTATCTATCTATCTATCTATACATACATACATACATATATTTATGACAGGTTTCGGCTTGTACCATTTGCAACTTTACTCATTTTAAATATTTGTTTTAGGATATTATATACGTATTTAAGTGAACTGTTTATCGATCAATATATATTAAAATATTATATGCGCACTGAAGTAAACTGTAAATGTAATATATTATATGCTCAGCTATACTTTTTTCCGCCAGCTTTCCCTGAAAGCTCAAGGAATAGGTTGGCTGAACTATTTTGCGTCACTGGTAAGTGTAGGTGTCTATCAATCAGGGGATTGTCACAAATATCAGTCTTTGTTAAACAGTATTAGGTTTGTAAGTAACCTAATACTCTTTTCTGTTGCTTTCTTTAGACTTGGTGAGGCGAATATTAATGATGATAGATGTGAATCGAAACAGAAGAAATATATCGAGAAATCATCTAACGAAACACAGGTTGCATACAAGGGCTTCCAAGTACAAAAGGGGAAAAGCGACTCGTTCAAATGTCATTTCATTTTGCTTATGTAATTGATTAATGTTTGATATCTCACATGCAGGTCTTCTCTTGTTCGTTTCAACATATCTGCATATATCTCTGCTAGACAGATGGATGGATAGAGAGAGAGAGAGAGAGAGAGAGAGAGAGAGAGAGAGAGAGAGAGAGAGAGAGAGAGAGAGAAACGAGACAATACCGAAATTTTACAGATTTTTGCGATCGCAAAATAGGCAGGTTTTACACCAAGAAAGAATCCCCAAGACTAGCACAATTCGAATATTTTCTTCAAACAAGGTTTGATTTTGACCTGAAAGTTCCTCATGACGTGAAACATTCACAATTGGAGATGCACGAGTATTTTCATGATGCGTATAATGAATTTAAGTTAGCATTTTAATTTATTTATATCCATATCTCCGCTGCACCAGGTCTGATGAATATTTCTTAGCGTGTGTTCCATTAAATTCAGCTAAAATATTACAATTATCTCTGATTACTTTCGGAATTTGTGTATACCGCTGAGTTACATAAATAACATCAGTATTTCTATGTCTTCCTCGAGAAAATATTCTTGCCGGATTTGATTGTTTTTCCAGAATTACGTCAACATACACAACTAAATTATTAACAAATCCATCAAGATCATCGACAGATGGTGCTTCATCAATGTCGGTTATAAAATCAATAATATCATCACTGCTCAGCAATCGTGCGTTTTCATTAAATTCCTTAAGTACTTCGTAGCATCTCTGATCATCTACCGATGGTGCTACTAAGTACAATTTATTCCATTTCAACCATCTCATTATCAAATTAAGTAATAATTGTGCTTTATCAGATCCAGACGGGACTATTTGTATCATTCTAATCGAATTTGGTAGTGCGGCATGATGTTTTACCTGTTCTCGTTTTCGTGTCGCTCAAAAAATCAAATACATTCATGGTATAATTATATGATGGATTTATACTGTTTGCGCTGTAAAGTTAAAACTCCATCTACTGATTTATCTACGGTTACAACAAAAAATAAAAGAATAGCATACGGTGGAAAATGTTCTGTATGTAGCAATTTTTTTTTTCCTTTTTACCAAAAGCTCCAAAAAAAAAAACAACCTGTGGTGACATTGTAACATTAATGTAAAAATTTCCAGGAACTCCGTGGGCCAAATATCCTTGAGAAAAACATCTTCCAGGATATAAATACTTTGGTCCTGGCACTCGACTTGATATCAGACTTGATGAACAAGATCAACCAAAATCCGGTGAATATCTGGTAAATGCAATCGATAAAGCGTGTCACGTTCATGACGTAGCTTATAAAAGTAAAGACCTAGAACAACGACATATCGCAGATGTGAAATTGATTCATGCATTGAATTCCATAAAAAAATAAAAATCTCAAGAAAAGATTAGCCAATTGTTTAGTAAAATCTGCGATGAATCCAAATTAGCAATAGGTGCTGGGTAATTAATTATAATGGAATCAATTTATTATAGCCCAAGGGGATACTGGAAAGGTAGAGCAGCAATCGATAAACTCGCTAATGCAGCAAATGTCACACGTTCTACCGCCGCAACGTGGTTAGCACGACAAGCAATATGGCAAATTTACCTACCACCGCCTAAACGAATCGAGTACGCACATTTTGATGTTAACATTCCTAATGAAGTTTATCAGGCTGATATTATGTTTTTACCTCATGATCGTATACACAGAGTAACATTTAAATACGCATTAACCGTTGTTAAGTAGATATAAGTTGCAAGTAGATATAAAGAAGCGGAACCATTATCAACGAAAACTGTTACCGAAGTTGAATCTGCCTTCGGAAGGATTTATCGACAAGGACCCTTGCGATAGCCATAACTATTACAAGTCGACCCTGGCAAGGAATTTCTTGGTGCAGTATCATCATGAATGAAGCGACATAATGTTAAAATATGACGAGGACATGTTGAAATTCATCGTGATCAAGCGATCATAGAACGATTTAATAGAACACTTGCTGAACGATTATTTGGACACCAATACGCAAAGGAAATCATACAGAATACAAGAGCTCGTGAATGGGTTGCAAGATTACCAAGTGTAATAGCTGCATTAAACAATGATGTTACACGAACAACTGCCATGAAACATATTAATGCGATTACAAGGAAATATATACCAATACAGCATAATGTTTCACCGCAGCCAATATTAGGTAATGTCATCGTCAGATCCTATTTGAGGTATTAAAACACACAATATATCCAGCTTTGTACGATCTACAGCTAGACCTGCTATCTACAGATTAGATTCAACTACTCCTCAACGTGGATTTACACGTGAACAATTACAGGTGATTCCGGAAGATACACAATTACCACCACATTCACTTAACTAGCACCTCTATAACATCACATTATCACGTGCATGACCAAGACCGTTATCTTTTCTATCTACGGTAAATTGTCTAGGATTTTTACTCGAGTATTGCCACAGCATTATACAATTACATCTTCCACAGTGATTATCCTGTTGTTGTTTCAGTGTTATGATAAATTTCATTTCAAGATCGCGTTTGGTTCTTTTATCACATTGTTTATAGCTATCTAATTTTCTTCTTACTATATCATTGTCAACATTGTCAGTGGTTTCTGAGGCATCCACGACAATCCTACGTAGCTGAGTTATTTTCCTGACGCATGATACCGCAAGATAAACTAAATTCGTCCACTCGATATTATCATCCTCAATCCAGACAACTGTATCATGTTACGTGTATTTGATTTAGGTCATTTATTTTTTTTTATTTTAATTGTTTGTTTGTCAGATTCAAATTTGACATTTTAAGTTTAAGATTCATTCATTGGGATATATTGTTTTTAGAAAGTGGGATGACATGTACTCTTAAGAATAAACACCAGGTGTTGACCTCATTTATGACCTGTTTCAGAGTTGTAAACAAGCTTTAAAAATGATTGGTTGATTCCAAGGACATTATGGAGCTTTGTTATAAACGTCTTTCTATTTTTATTTGGGTCACACGGTGTGTACGAGACGTTTTGAACGTAAATTTGTTCTAAAAGATTCTAGAAGATCGTGTGACCCCTTTCTTGTTTACGTAAAAGCAGGTATATAAATTATGTTTTGGAGCGAACTAATTAGTAGCAATTAGGCTTTTAGAATACTAAGTTGTGTGTCGTTTTGAGTTATTTTAAATTACCTTGTATTGGAAAGTATTTCAATTCGTTTGGATTAAGAGGATTTATTTTGTTATTTATCTGGAAAATAATTGTGCTCATTGAATTTCGTTACCAGGAACTGACCTCATCACGTGACTTCGTCTTCCATCTTCGATACTTCACTAAGATTAGAATTATTTGGACATTTTATTACCAGGACTTTTGCAATTTCTCTAGTGGATAACATTTTGAATTATTTTTGGATTAATTTTGGAATTGATTCTTAAAACCGTAAGTTTATTTTCCTTTTCTGGAAAATATTTGTGCTAAATACATTGTTTATTAAGTTTTTACAAGTTTGTTATTTTCACTCTTTCTATGTTACAGTTTATTCGAGCCTAAGTACGTAACAACCTGAAATAGTTAATCCTTGAGAAAAATGTACTGTGATTGCGTATCCTAGCGTCCAATCCGATAACGCCTAATCAACAACATTAACATCAATTAAAACTATATCATTCAACACGATATTTTTTTTCTCCGTCTGTCCTGGTATGTCAAAGAGAATATTCTGTCGTCGCGTATCTGCTGGGCGATAACCTAATGAAACCGGGAACTCTGCGAATTTTCCTTTATATAGCAGAAACAATTTTTGTTGAAGTGTGTCACGAACTATCTTTCTACTTGCAACTTTCAGATCATTTGGTCTCCATGTATCCCAAAAGTCGTTCAAAGAGGTTTCTCAAATTATATTACGCATTACTTCACATTGAATATTATTCGGGTGTAATCTGATTAATTTTTTTTTAACTCCCTCAATGTTAAATCAAGTGCTCTATGAGCATCAAGGTCCAACAAAGGGTGGTGGTTGACCATGATTGTCACACATTATTACAGCAGTGTTTTTCGTCAACAACCAATCAAGAAATATATTCAGATTATCTAATGATACATTACATATTTCATCCCAAATGATGATCTTCGGAATATATTTATCTCCCATTCGATAAGGAGTCCACGTGTCTCACTTTCATCGAAAGAACTTATGATAAGTACATGACTGTGTTTCTCGTTTGGTCATTTCTCGCTCAAGTCTGTGTAGAAACGATCATATCAGAATTCTGAAGTAGTTTAATCGCACGTGTCGTCTTTACTGATCCTCCAGGTCCATTGAGATAAATCGTTTTGTGTCTAGCTACGGGATCATATATTAATGGTGCAGATGATGGTTTTAATATTTGATTACTTCTATGGTAAATATCTTTGATTGGAACATCTGCTGATTCAGAATAACCGAGTATATTTTTTTTTTATGCTCCACGAACTCCATGGTGCATGATTGATGATATTTAGTTGGTCTAGTAATTTTGAATATTTTTTACTGATATTAAACGAATCGGTAGCTACTATCAGAGCAAACTCTGGAGTTTAATTTATCATTGATATCAGATTAATCACAACGTACGCGAGCATCGAAGATCTTAAATGAGTATACTGCGGTGATTCACTATCAATATAACTCACAATTGTACCTAACTTTGTTCCATTTGATAAGAAAGCTGTATCCCGACTTCTTTTCGTTGTATCAGCGATTACAAAATTTAATTCAGCCTCGTCCATGATCAATCTTGTACAATTTCGTTTATGATCGTATGATCCTCCTTGGGTAAATTTACCTACTAATGTCCTCTCAAGATCTTTTGCAATTTTATTTTCAAAGTCGGTTTTATCAGGATTTTCTTCATCAGAATATTTCTTTTGTTGTGGTAACCAAACGTCGGTATGATATAATCGCTTCAATGACAATTAACGTCAACATTAAACAATCAAGCATATATCGTAACAGTACTATTGGAGCCCACTTCTTTTCTGAAATATGTCTACCGAACCAAACATAACAAATCGGATGAAGATTTTCTGTAAACGCAAATGATTCGATACATGCAAATCCGGTAATGTCAAAATCAGGTAATGGTCCATTTATTGATACTCGCGTCATCTCGTGTGTCGGGTGACCGAATCTTTTAAAATACCAAGAACACTCTCCGTATCCTAGAAAACTTCCCGGATAACATGGAACAATATCAACCGAGATAACATCTTTACGCGAGTATTCACGGTTCCACAGTCCGCCGTGACCATATTCAAGACAACTTAATATTATATCATCAAGAAAATCAAACAGAGTTGGTTTCCAGGAATTTCTTTCTCTAGCAAAATGAGCTGCAACTGATGGAACAGTAAAACATTCACCAAGAAATTTTTCGTCAGGGGTACATTTTCTCATTTTCTCGTGGAGGGATTCTATTCGATAAATATACCATTTGGTCTTACAAACTGTTCGGATTCATTTTCAAAACTAAACAACCTCACGGATACAGAATCGTTTTTACTTATTTCGTTAATAAAGTGAACATATCACCGTTATAGAATGTAACCGTCCTCGTGCGTGAAAATACTGTTACTGCATTAGTCCACGCATGCGCATTATGATCAACAATTTCGATTGAAGCTCCCTTTCATTTATATTTCGATTCGTATAAGATCTCTCCTATTATCGTTTTTACTGTTATAGGAAATTTTAATTTCTTTCCTAGTTCAGCAACATCTTTGATAGATGCTCCGCTGTCTTTGACAACTTTGGCCCACGAAATTATTAAATTACGTCGGTTATCTGTTAAACCCTTCCCACGATTCGAGACGGTGAAATGTTGTTATTCGTTCAGCCACACAATTTATCTTCGAAAATTTCATCGGCTTTAGATTATCAGTGTTGGGTTTCACAAGTGGATATATCCCATAAATAATTGCTGTTACAGGATAAGATCTTTCGTAATATAGTTTATCAATACCGGTCAACATCCCTGGTTTGGAACCTTTACTCAGTATGGCAGTTTTTTCGTTATGAAGGACAGGATCACGTTTACACGAATATTCCAATTGTCTGTATCTGATAGTACGATAAATTTGATTTTTAAAATATATTTTCTATCGTCAAGATAGTTAATGATCATCGCTGCTTGTTTGTCGTTCATCGTATCATCTATATTTTTAGTGTCACTTATAATCTTAAACGTCAACCACACATGAGATGCTTCATTGTTCTGAAATTCTTTTTTGGCATCATGTATTTTTTTGATCAAAGTTTTATCTGTCGGATCAACTAGTCCTCGCATCGGCACAGGGAATATTCTGTCAAGATTAAATTTTTAATTTTAGAAAGCTCGATCTTGGATAATCTCTCGAATTCTCCCATCATTATAATTAGAACAAGTATTTAAATAAAAAAATAGGACATATATATAATGATTAAAACAAGGAATCTCTGCAAGTGGTTGATGATCGGCTCTGTTACTTCTTGTAACAGATTTTGCGTAAACGAATTCTGTGGAATCCATTCGCAACGTGCCCGAGATAGAAGTCTAGGACCGAAACCGTGCTTACGATATGGTGTTGGAGTAAGAGGAGAAACACGCTTGTGTGTGCAATGTGGTGGTAATAGATACAGAGAAATGAAACGATATTATGATTAAAAAATAATAACACTGACAGGATTATAAAAAACCCAGAAGATTGTCTGATGAGATTTTCAAAGTAAGGATCAAGACAAATAATTATTTTAACAAATATATATTTATATATAATATGGAGCAAACGTTTGTGAGGAATCCTATCATAACAAACTACGAAGCAAATCGTGATGGTGTTATCAGGAATTGTCGACTAAAGAAACCAGTCGGTTATATCATAAACACTGGTTATCTCAAGTTCATTAATATAAAACGTTGTTACCGATGGCATCTTGGATTAATTCCTCTACAGTTCTGTTGTTTTATTCTGTTATAATTTTTTTTATTCTGTTATACTACTTATTTATTCAGATTTGTAAATGTTGATGAAATTTCATCCTTTTTCCACCCATTTTAGTCAAAATATAATATAAAAATCTATAAAAATGGTAATATTTGTAGGGTGAAACCCCGAGCGATTATCTAAATAGTTTATCAAAAAACGTTAAATTTGCCATCTTTTGCTCATAAATTAGCTAAAATCGGATATATTTCTACGAAAAAATGTACTAAAACAGACCAAAAAGATGAAAATAACGATTTATCGATAAATCATTTAGAGAGTTGCTGGGGTTTTCACCTTACAAAAATAAAAAATTTGACAGATTTTCTACGATTATATTGACTAAGATGGATTTTAAAATAAAATGAAATTTCATCAAATCTGTAAAGAAATATTCAGTTTTATTGAAATCGGATTTTTGTTCAGAACTATATAATATTTTTTTAAGTTCATCAAGTTTAATGCAGGAATGTGCGTAGTTTTTAATCTGATCTCGGTCACACGTGATCATAGAAATATGTTCTCGCCGCAATGTATCTAACTGTTCTTGCGTCAGTTAAAAATCTTCGTTACAGAACTCATCGATGACTATATCAACGATGTTGAATGAAGACTGTATAAATATTAACTTGAATGCATTTTCAAGTGTCTCCATGTCGTGTATAAAAACCTTAACGTACTGGTACATATATAATATTTATCCGATTAATTCGTGAATCATGATAAAAAAATCGTTTGCGATTTTACATTGATATTGATCAGTAAAACATCGCCACGTAAATAAATCAAGTGTCCACTTTGGTCGGTGAGTTTAAAATTTATTCTTGACAGTATGTATTATGCGTGCGTAGATTAAAACGAATTGATTGGTTCTTGCACGATCAAGGATCCAGGAGGAACCATTTGAATAAATGTGCAAAGAACGTATCCTTGTTGAGCTTGATTTGATACCCCAATATCTGTTTGATAACTACCATCGACTGCATCACATACAAGATTGACTGCAATCGTTGAGGTTATATTTACAATCTCTGGTGATATATGCCTGCCTTCAGCATCTGGATTATTGTTAAATCTGAGAACATTATCAGGTGGAGTTTCAGGCCATCCTAGAACAGTTTTATCGATGATCGATAAATATCTACGACCTAATTTGGAGATTTGTACTTAAATCACACATGATAATGTTGGTTCGTGAACAGTAATAGTTATTTTGATTCCTTTTTTGTTGGTGATTTTTTTTTCTGCGCTGGAATTCATCGTTGATTTGTTCAATCTGATAACTACCTGTGGGGATAGAAACAACAAAGAAATCTGGGGTTCTATCTGGTTTATTTTTGTTTGCAAGCGGATTATTTGGAGGTAATCCACCAAATGGTTCAGATCTGATATTTGGCCTACTATGATATAGTTGTGCAATTGCAATTTCTTTTGCTGAAATTGCAGTTGAAAAATTAATACTGAATTCAGGATTAGTTAGGTTAACTGATATCATAGTTGTTTTCACCGGTGTTGTATTCGTGGCAATCTGTTGCAATAGTTCTTGTGCTGACATTTATCAGTTTATCTGTAACTTTAAATGCATACAACCTAAGATTTTTGACTTCTTTGTTCTTGCAAATGCATGATATTATGAAAAGTATAGTATAAATAATGAGTAATTACAGGTCATTCAGTTTCAAAAAATGTACAACTATAAGTTTAATCAATGAAAATATAACGATTTTCTGTAAGGATTGCTAATTAATTATGCAGAAACGGAATTTACAGATATACTCCGAAGTCGAAGTGTCACGTGACGCGCGTCAACAAATATGATGGAAAATCCTGACAATAAGAGTTTCCTTTAAGGGGCCATTCTTGAAAGTGTTTACTTGTCGTGTTTGTGAGATTGTGAATAGGCTTAGAATAAAGTTGATTTTCTTGTGCATTTGCATTACCACCTCACGCTCGCGAGTCACGTATCCGATAGTCAATGTGATTTGCGCATTTGTTTGTATATTTACACGTTTGCTTCATTGCATAACACAAAAATTAATATTTTCCAACATAACATTTTATGCATTTATTTTATTTGGAATTTTTTTACTGACAATTTTATAAAAATGTCTGCAGGACTTTGACCTGGTTGTTTTATATAAAGTCATGCTCTTTGTTGCACAGAGGTATATATAAGATGCCCTGGCAGCAGAAGAAGATAATGATTACAACTGGGGGGAAAGGCATACTGCTAATAGGCAGTTTATTTTATGGACTTAACGGATACCTAAGTACTGGCTACAGACATGTCATTCCAAGCTGTTGTGTATGACATATAATGGATAAATAATTTTGGCCAGTACCATGGCTATAATCAAGGAAGACTTGGGTGATCTATCCAATAATATGATGTGTGAATAATATAATTTATGTTGATTTTAAGTTGTATAAAGCATTTCTTTTGTAGTATGCATATATTTTAGTTACCTAACCACTAAAGAATGATTATATGTATGACTATGTTTTGAAAGCAACAGTGAGGAGACTATTTATTAAAAACAGGATGAATTGAAGTTGACTAGCATTGTCTTGGGATGCAAAGGATGTAAAAAACAAAAGTACACTGGTGAATATGATTTTAATCATGCATATACAGTAACACATTAAGTTAAATGATAAATAACGCATAGTCATATTGAGTTGAGAAAGCAAAACTTGTTGCAGTGTTTCATGATAACAGATTGGCTTGTAAATATCAACAGAACTACAAACACTAGGATACTATTCTATCCAAATACTGCTCATTAATTTCAATTACATGTAAAACAAAATGGCTGTGGAAACAGAATAAGGATTTTAAGACTAAAATACTAGTTCATCAAAAACAACCTTGAATGCTTATATCACATTGATGCATCATCAGCCGTCTTATTACAACTAAATCAAATATACTTGACACCAATTAAAAGCATCAAATTTTCATTTTTTTTTTTTTAAAAAGATGTATTCATTTACTATAGAAATAATTATACCCTTTATATGAATACCCAGATGAATGTACACAACTACATACACTGTAAAACTAACTGTTATATATTATGAAATGTACTAAACTTATATAAGTACAAATGTGCATATACATACATAACTTGAATTCAAGAGTACAGTCAGGCATACAAAACTGAAGGATATCATCTAAGAATAATTATGGCATATATAGAGGTTTTCCATGCTATTTAGGTTGGTGCGGTGCTCCCAATATTATTTAAATTATTACAAAAGACCTCCCCCCTCCCCCGGCTTGTTTTTGTGAGGAATTGAAGTAGTGATAGATGCAATGCTCAGAGCCCCCAGTCAGAGGAGCCGACAGTTAAATTAATGAATACACAAAATGTGAAAGTCAAATAAGTCTTTGTCTCCCAGATACTTTTATATGAGAAACTAGTGTACCATTACTATAAAAGATTGATTACAGACATCCCATTCCAAAATACTAGACTAGTTCTATAGAAATTACATTGATGTTTTAGTATCCTGTGCTTGGTTTCTATGCTTTTGACACAAGCGATTACCATTTTACTCAATGCCAAACTTTAGTACATCACCTAAACAAACTACTGCAGAGAAACAAATATTGAAGTTAAGCCCACCCCCACCCCCATGCATGTTTCCTATTGCATTTCTTTTAAAATTAGGGTAGCTAGGTACTCCCACACCCACACCCACCCACCCACACACCCACACACATACATACATATATATATAATGTACTAAGTATAGTGCAAAACTGGATCAGATATACATATCAAATTCAGGAATGCAGGGGTCATACTACCAGGCGAAGAAACTTTGCCCTCTTGATTTTTCAGATGTAAAATGACTGGTTGTACTATATACCTTCCTTGATGTTCCCATTAAATTCTGTCAGTGTTGTAACCCAAGGCAAAATGTATTTATGCAGTGCTGATACCAATTAGCCTACACAGACAAACAAACTCTTACACATTCACATGGGTGTTTTAATTGCTAACTGACCATTAACCCTGTTTTCAGCAATATCTCACTGCTCGAGTTCATAAAATTGGGCCTACTGTATAGTGATGAAAATATACCAAATTCTGTTTCAAAATTGTAACAGTGTGTGTGATTTGGATTTTTAACATACCTTGAACACTTTTTTCAGTCATATTGCTATAATGTTTGCCGTGTGGCAGTTTATAGTGATGTCTAGCACTGAGACAGACATGTAGCATGACATCCCACCCAGTTACATTATCCTGACAGTAGGACGACCAGTCCATACACTAACCTCTTAATGCTGAGCACCAAATGAGGCAGCTGTTAATATCATTTTTATGTCTTTGGTATGACTTGGCCATGGATCAAGGCCTCCACATCCTCTTGTATCTGAGGTGGATTCTCTTAACACTAATCCACTGGAACGGTCAACACCAGTATCTAAATAGAAATTTGTTGTTATCATATATAATCAGTGAAGATCATTTCTAATTTATTTCTTCTTTTTTTTTAAAACAGAAGTTATCATCATTATTTTCTTTATAAAATCATTTTGAAACTGTACATGAACCTATAATGGCAGACATCGTTGCAACCGTGATAAATCACTTCATTACATTGTATTCTTAAAATATTGGGCAAATAAATTCAGGAAAATATATAATTTAATTAAAACAAAGTCTATGTTGTTAAGCTCAATGCTGTTTTCTGATGTAATTCATTTTCATGAAAACACACACACACACACACACACACACACATATATATATATATATATATATATATATATATATATATATATATATATATATATATATATATATATATATATATATATATAAAACAAAAACTCTTTAAAGCAATGCATATCGTTGCTATCAGTATTTAGGCAAATAATAAAACCATAAATATGCAGTCTTAATATTGGATGTTTGTAATAAATCTAAAAAGTGTGTAGTTAAATAAAGATGCTTTCACATAGCACAACACATGTTCTTTGTTGGGTTTTCTTGGAAAAAAGGGTCCAGTTCAGTTACATATCAATTTTAATGATTCAGTGTGTTGTCTATTGATAGGTACAGTATGTTTCTTTCTGAGTGCAATTTTACACAAAACATTTAGAAGAAGAAAAATAAAATTGTTAAAAGGTACTTTATTATGCAATAATACCAACTTGCAATTACATGATATTAATCTTGTTACTCCTTTAAGATTAAATGAATTACAATGTATAGTTTCTGCTGTGCTTTTTTAAATATGTCATATGGCCAAAATACACTGCATTTACTTCAATCTAAACATACATAAGACAAGTATAAATGCAATGGGTATGAAACTTTATAAAAGGTCTTACATTTTTTTGTTCAAATGCATGTTTTTAAAAGCTTTAAGAACATAATCAACAGTGGTCTGAAGATAAACTGCTACTTGGAAATCAAACATATGTAGGACTTTGGCTCATGGTAGGTACTTCAAGAAAGACTTAGTCAAAATCTATATGGGTTCTTGGTAGGGATCATTTGTTACCATGCAATCACTAGAATAGTCTCTCCATAACAATTTGATATCAATAGATGTTACCCGACTAAAAGGCCTAAATCATTTTAACTTAAAATGAGATTTCTGCTTTGTAACAATCTTTACTGTAGGCGGTGGTGGTATTGGAGCAAGTACATCAGATATTCACCTAGGATCATTTATGTCCAAGACAACTGGCTGGTTAATGCCAACTCCGTGATATAACCTCATTTTCAATATTTTCATAACTATTTCTGGAATATACAGGTACTGTTGGTCAGCTTTCTTTGGTTTTGCAGACCATCTCTCCCTTTTTTGTTGAATGACCTTTGGTATCTGACACGAAAATGCAAACATTTCACTGACAATGTAATTTTATATTTTTTTACACTCAAAAGTCCAAATAAAATCTGCTTAAAATTACATGTAACAAATAATTTTGCTACAGATGAAAATGGCAATATAGCAAACCTGTATCGTACCCATATATCATAAAAATGTTCAGATTATTTACAGAATTTTCTAATTATATTAGACTAATTCTAAACAAAATTGGTTTATGAAATTTATTTTACAAAATTTCTTCTATAAAAGATTAAAATGTACCACAAACCAATGAATTATTACGTTAACAAACAAGAATAAAGTTTAGTACCTTATTGTTCCATCTGTGTTTACAATCACATCTCTGTCAATATGATTGTTATGATCAAGAGCTGCCAACATATTCCTAGCTTTGAAAACTGATGGCTTAAATGAATGTCTTTTGGAGGCATACAATAAAATCAAACTTCTGGAAATTCTCCAGTTCTACTGTACTACTGAAACAAAGTAAAATGACTAAATAAATAGATTCAGATACAGAAAACTATTTAAAATTTATAAATCCCCATTAATCTGTTTTGATGAAAATGCCAATGTACAGTAGCATTATACAGCCACCTCAATACTTTTTTCCTTGTCACCTGAAATGGAGGTAGGGAACGCATTTGTAGGCTAATTTTGAATGCATCGAAATACATTTACTTCCATTATTTTTTTTTAGATGTATGCCTAGGTGTGCTAGAAACATCATTCGGCATCTGCAAAAGGGTAAACGTTGGAGTTTTTTCTTCTTCTGACCCATCATTTTCCTCCTGGAAACTTTTTACTTCCCATCCCAAATTTATCCTACGTTTCCAAATGTTCACCTGTCTGTGTATAGCTCAGACCGGTGTGATTTTGATTGCAAGCAAAAAAGTAAAAAATCCGGAAACAAAATCTGATTCCAACAATGGGCATGTGCACAAAAATTGGGCAAAGCTTGACCCCTCCCTCCCTGTACACATGCATACTTTTTTGTACACCCCCCCCCCATCTGCGTACATGCGATTTCCCTCCTCGTTCTGTAGAACAGCCTATATTTAATACACACAGAAAAGATCAAAGATTAACGATATTATGTATTTAATATTACAGATAGTCCACCAAAAGCTTTTGTGGGAGCAACCTTCTGGTTTATACACAAATACCATCCACAAATACCAATACTACACACACACACACACACACACACACACACACACACATGTATATGTATATATATATATATATATATATATATATATATATATATATATATATATATATATATTATGCAATTACTTTTAGTTTAGTTACATATATCATGCATGTATCATATTGGTTGTTTTTTTAGTATACTTAACACAAATATTCCCCTTTAATGTATGTATCACAATTTTTTTTTAGTATACTTTCTCAAATGGGTTGATAAAACTTTTAGACTTTTCCACTTTCCTTCTCCTGAAGTTTTTCAACTTCAGACAAGACTGAATTCCTTAAAATAAAATTTTGAAATGTGTAAATACTAATGTTAAACTTGGAAATCTTTAGTATTGTATCAAAAGAAAGCATTATCATTTATCTTGGTTATTATGATGGGAATGATAATGCTTCAAGAAATAATAATAATAATAATAATAATAATAATAATAATAATAATAATAATAATAATACTAATAATAATAATATTAAAAATAATGATTCATTTAAAGGGAATTCTCTCTTGAGGCCATTTAACTAAAATACAAACAGCATGACGAAGAACATATCAATAACAAACAAAGACATTTGCCAACAAACAATTTACAAAACAAATATTATTCTAAATAAAACAAACCATATTTTAACAAAATATGCAATCTTTACCAACTGCAAAATATTAAACTAATATAGAATGATACATTTCCAGGCAATACATACATTTCTTAGTCTTTTTAGATGTGTATCTACAAAAATATTTGTAAACAAGTAGATATACATAAAATTTACTAAAATGTAGTAATACTTACACAGATGCCATATCTGATTCTGATGTGGTTAAATATTGACTGTTCATTGCAAAATTTAGACTCACCTATCCAGCAAGAATTTGGCGACCTCTGGATTAGTTTTCAGGCTCAAAGTGGACTTCATTTTATTCCATCGTTCATGCTGGTCACCAATACATATGCGTGTGCTGCCATAACTGGCTCAGAGAGCTTTTTCCCCCGTCCTTTCAGAATCTAAGTCTTCGCATTCGATACAGTTGCGAACGCCATTATTTTTGTAAACACGTGTTTGTGCATGGCTAAAATTCTTAATTTTCGGGAGAGGTCAACGTAGAGGTCACATGAATATAGACGTGGCAAATAGCGAATTTTTGTCTGCCAGACAATAATGAAACATTGCGTATTTTATCAAAAAATTTCCGATATCTGCCTGATTTCGGCCTCAGTAACAACCTGAATCGTAATTTTTCAACTAAATAAGTAATCACGAACTGAAAAAAAGAAATATAATTTCATTCGTTTTTACTTAGGTTGTATGCCTTTAATGGATGTAGAATCTATCACAGTCATTGCTTCGGGGAATATTTTAATCATTAATGCGAATTCAGAATCCGATATTGAATCATCGTTGAGGCTTTCAGATATTAACTGAGATAGTTTAGAATAAGTCGCCGTTGCCGCGTGTAACGTCACCGCATAATCGGATAATTTTTCATTCGTGCACGACGATATTTTTTTGCTATTATATAAAAACTTCAGCGATCGTAGTTGACGCCGAAACACAGATCGTTATGACCGCAGGTGATGTCATTGTTACCGCGGATAATAAAAGACCGGCTCCAGCAACAACCGCGCAGACTGAGAATACAATTATGTCAATGACAATTAAACGTCTGTGATATTTTTTTTAATTTTATCGTGTAATTATCAACGATAGATTTTAATTTATCTTGCCACTCACGCGCTTGATTGTATTTGTAGTCCATATTATTTACGATGTAATCAGTTGAGGTGTTTCAGCGATAAATTCCACACACTACATGATCGTTGCTGCAGTTAATTTTGTTCTCGGATGCAACCAGGATAAATGTTTCTTCGTCTCCACGGTTTAATATAAAGAATACGGTTCCAGAAAACTTGTCTGTTGAGTGACGCTATGGATACGTGATAAATATCTCGAATTTTGCACTACTAAACACAGACACGCCAGTAACTTTCGCAGTATGTTTGATAGTATTATTTTGTTGTTGTTGCTGTTGATCCTGATGATATTGTGTACACGACGTTGTTAATCCACCTGTAGAGAATTTTACTCTGATATTTTTCAAGAGTATCAATTTTATTAATAATATCAAGAATATCAGTTACAATATCTTCAGTTGTTTTCTTAATCGTGTCGATGTTAGTTTTAATATCAGAAAGTTTCGTATCAACGATTATTGGTTTTCCGAAGAATCCATCTGCAATTTCATCGATCTTTCTTAAATTTCTACGGAGACATGTAAATGCTCCTACGTGAATGTCATACTCGGCTCTCAACGTAGATAATTTTCCGTCTACGGTATTGTGATCGTTTATGTGAGTTTCCAATTCGGTTTTTAACGTGTATAGTTTACTACTAATGGAATCATGTTCGGTTTTTAACGTAGATAATTTACCATCTACAGTGTCAACGTATATTTTTGTTGCCGCATTTTTAACTGATGTTGGATCTCTCAAGACAGTTATTTTATTTCCGTTCATGGAAAGTTCTCCTGTTAATACACCACCTGACGTTGATAATCGTTTTTAAACATTTTTTATAATTTTACTTCTAATATATTTTATCGATATATTTGAATCTCTTATTTTTCCGCTGTCGGTAAATACCGGAATATTATCCATAGCAGCGCGAAGAACCCTATGAACTATATCATTCCACCTAATATTACATGTTTTCAAAACACCGTGTTTGTCCTGAAAAATAACAACTTCATCTCGGTCAACCCCAGCTAGGTTCATAATATCAGCAAGGTCATCTTTAGTTGCATATTTTGATGCGTTGAAATCTTTATCGGCTTTTTTCTTTTTCTGTCACTCAAGGATCTTACGTAAATATCAACCATTATATATATGTACATTTTTAAATACCTGGCCAACGATTGCTTGTATTCGTATACAACGTTATGAGGTGGTTTAATTGATTTTGATATCGCATCAAGTACAGCGATGGATTCACGACCACATATCGGTGGATCTGTCATTGTCTGTGTTGGTAACGTTGAATACCAAGTTCTGACAAGTAATTGATTAATATAATTTAAAAATTCATGGTGATAATCCGTAAGAATCAAAATAAACAATTCCACGTGGATCAATCGCATATGCAACCCAGTGAGTTCCTGGACCGGAATTCGAATCGAGATTGAATATACCGGTTTCAGCGTGATCTGATTGTTCCGGTAATATTCAATTATGAATGCATGAAAATTCCTCTAAAATGTTTTATTTTAAATATTTTAGCAGCAATTTATCAGATCAAAATTTGACATCGGTGTTATTATATTCCTGGAAGTCTCAGTCCTTTTCATAAATACGTTCCCAGAAGTCTGAGACCGCGCCCCTTTTTGTATACCCTTTTCCTGTTGCTTTCTTTAATGCCATTCCAGCGGCGGTTCAAAAAGATGCTTTTGCAACTGTAGGTTCGGCCGCAGCAATTATCGCTGGTATTACTGCAAGAAGTGGAAATATACCTCCTGATTTAATAATATCTTTGATGGCACTTAGAGAAAATTCAAGTTGAACTCCAGTTTTTGATACCAGAGCTTTATTGAAACGTTTAAGCTGATTACCGGTTAACGATAATTTGTTTGGACCACCACTCATTTGTTTTTTCTTTAACGTTATTTTTGCCCCACATTGATTTGCGTTTTTTGATTGTGATTTTTTTTATCTGACCTTGAGTCAGAGTTGCGTTAATATGACTATACGACACTTTTATATTTACTTGGTTGATTTAATTACATGTTCTCTATGGATGTCTCAATGACTCGCATTCGTCCACCAACACCTTCGAGTAATACTGCTTTGTCGGTAAGTATAACAGCGATTGCTCTGAAACCAGCAGGAAAAACAGGTGGACATATAGCGCTAGGAGGAAAATAATCTACTTGAACTCGAAAATATATATCAACAACAAATTGTCTGAATAAATCTAAAGTTCCAGTGAAATGTAATAAATCGGATATAATGTTGTGAAATCTTTTTGTGATATTTGCAAACCGGTATCTACATTTAGATTATGCCCCAGAAATGACATTAAACGATGATATGCACGTGCAACTTTATTATGTTCAAAATTCAAAGTAACTTTCTCGGCAGGTTCTTGATGTCCATTTATTCTCAAACTAACCTCGGTAACATTAAGTGTGTCAAATACCATCGGATTTCTTTCCTGATTATTTACTCGTACATTTGCTTAAAATGCGATAAAAAATATCTCGTGATTCTTAAACCCCTTGATGTGCTGCTATATGCCATGTAAATAAACCAGCAGCATTACCTTGATTACTATCTGTAGTCATTGTTTTCCATGATTGTAATGATTTACCACCTTGATTCATGAAAGAAAACAATTTTGTTGAATTCATCAGCGACGTTAATGATGAGCCATTCCTCGATTAATAACCTAATTGTTCAAGACGATGTTAAACTGAAGAATCAATCTAACACTGTAAAAATATTTTCTCAAGGCAGCACTAAAATAACCGACCAAATCTAACCGAGAAAGCATACACTCAGATCCCATAGATTTTCAGGGACAGCGATAATATATGAATGGCATTCAACTGGGTGGATTCACACATGCTCAAAAATATTTATTCAGCATGGTGCTCTGGTGATATAAAATCGACAAATCGTTTCAAACATTAAATGTCTTTAGCTGTGCACAAGCGACCTGACAGAGCGACTAGCAAAAGAGCGTTTTGCAATATAACAGAGGTGCAGTCAAACAACATTTACAATTACATCAAATAGTCAGTAAAGTTCTCACAGTTTGATTCACAATAAACATTTGCCCCACCGAATAAGACAAACAAAGACACTGCTACCGCTACAACAACTCCTAAGTGATATATCGGCATTCTCAGACACCTTGTAATACATGAATATCGGGATAACAAAACAAAAATTAAAGAAGATCTTGAGGAAGCGCAACCGCAGCAGTGAGGGAGCACTCAATCTGAAATTTTTTTAACTATCAAGCAAGCAAAGAGATTCTTTACTACCCGAGTGAGTTTATCTTGCGGGAATCGATGAACAGAAGTCGATGTTTACTATTAGGAAGAATATGAGGGTTCATCTCGAGTTAACCGGAAAACAGCAGATAAAGAAGATTGATTCTGATTGGGTTTATTTTATGTCAGGTAATCCCCTCCTAGTTCTTCTAGATCACTCTGACACAGGTGGAAAAAACTGACATGGGAGTCCGCCGATGAACGTAAATATGACGAACGTCTTTGGGTCTGCAGACGCGATATGTCTCGAAAGCGTGTTTGCCACAGCTGATTAATTAGAGACCGGGCATAAAGTGTCACGATCGAACTTCTTATAAATCCCAGAGGAGAGAATGTACGATTTCAACGTTGCATAAATATATCACGTAACAGGATTACAAGATTGTGATTACAACAGGGCAACATAACATTTTGCCATTGAAATATCCACTACAAGTCGTGCTTTTTTGGTTGGGTTGAAGGTTGGGGAGGCAACGTTCCAGATTGCGACAGGCGACATGCTGCTGCTCACATCATTAACAATATATGGAACATCGCGCTAAATTTTATATGTGACGCTGTTTCTGGCAGTTAGCTGAGTGCACAAACCAACCACGAGCAAGCTTACATTAATAACGTAGTGGCTAGTACACTATATAACATACATCCAGAAGGTGTCTCCGGGCGATCTAGTAACGGTAGTACCTACGCAGCGGGTGTTACTACACTACGGCGTTACAAAAACATTCTAATCCGAGACAAATATTAATTGAAAGAATAGTAGCAATAGTAAATTTACCTGCTCCTGTATACAGCACATCTTGCAAATATTATTTTGAACATATTAAAGATATTTGTTTAGTAAACTTGTCCCGAATGGTCCGCAAAGATGGTATTTTACTTGCTAAAATATTGGGCTCAATGCCTTTATGTTTGTAAAGATTTAGTTGATGCGAAGACTAACAAATCTCCCCACCACGAATTTGTCTGAAATGAAAGATATATTGTCTAGACTAGTATCCATAAGAACTAGTTCGCCTCGATCACTATTAACCGGCAACACCTGTTCTGTTTACATTGCTAACATTGACGTTAGCACTAACAAAGGTTCGACTAGAGAAACGACTGATGCCACTACCAAACACCTACGAAATGTACGCAAACGTCAATGCTTCCGTGTCAGCAGGACTAAATAATTTGGTACCAGACAATGATTACAATATATTTGTACAGTCCGATTGCGGTCCACGCTGGTAAATAAGCATCCATTTATTATCCGCAAAAGCATATTTATGTGTAAATGTGACCTCAGTGGCGTCTACAGCTATATGGAAAGAGTACATTGTCAAAACTGTCGCTCCAGATGCCCGTGCTGACAACGTCTCTAACAGACGAAAATTATATGATTGTGTGCAGGGTGGCGGTCACTGTACGTTCTCATTGGTGTTAATGTCTATCTATTTAGTTCACATTTTAGTGTCTAGGCTATTTACGTACAGATTCTGCTACGCAACATGTATTTGAGTGTCATGTCATAAATCGATTAAACTCGCAAACAAAATATTAAAGACATTTTTTAAACTTTGATTAGTGTCTGAAGTATCATTGAGTCGTAATGGCTATCAGCAACCATCTGAATAAATCCAGCTGGGGTTTAATCAGAATCAAGTCCCACGTGCGAATCACGTACTGATGTCACATATGTGTGTTATTAGAACGTTAACATAAGACTCTAGAGTCCTGAAAAATGATTCTACAACATTCTCACAGGAACGTGTTGATGTATGTAGGCAATCGGTCGTAGACGCAGATATATAGGCCCATGTAAATAAGACAGGCATGGATGTTGATGATATTGGACGAGTATGGATATGTTGTTGTTATATATTCGGTCAAAACACTGCTTTTTCCGGGCTTGGTAGGCAAATTAATTTAATTTCGTAGACACGGCTGTGGCAAATATGTAATAGATGGCATACATTACGATAAACGCGATATGCAACCACGTAGATGTTACAATGAGTCAAAGTAAGTTAAAAAAGCATGATCGTCAGCCGAAAAGAACTGTGGAAAAAAACATTGCGATTACAGAGGTCGCACGTCATGGTAGACCAAATGAAATAGTGCTAACCAAGGAGAGTGGAAATAACACTGTCGGTTCCAGTTATCACCAACTACTCCAAAACCGTTGCAATATTTTCACCCCTGCTGGAATATCTGGGTTAATCGTCACTGCTGGAGACGATGCTGAAACATCTCTGCATTTGGGCATCGAGGAATTGCTGCCAGAATGGCACTCAAAACAGCCACGGGAAGCGCAGTACCTCTGCTAAGCTAGCACACAGTGGAAACCAAAATGTGCTGCAAATAGTTAGTGGAAAGCCTGCTACTAGCGAGAATATAACACCACTGTCTAATGTTGATTAACGTTAATCAAACATTATTATGCAGGTATGATGTGCGATGTATTATTGACGCGGCCACATACTCGTGAAGCAGGAATCAACTGAGATTTTAGAGAACGCCGCGGTAATCAATGGGTCACATACTCGATTTATCTAGGTACGGTAATTTATTTTGATTAAACATGGGCAGGTAAGTTAGTTTACTAAGTATACCAAACAAGCAGACAAATAACTATGGAACAAACCTTCAGGTTTCTACGTTAACAGCGATCGAACCATCAATAGGTGTACTAGAATACATTAAGGTACTTGATGCGATTGCTGGCAGCAATACACAATCGGATAATCCTGTAACGGATATACATGAATACACCACGAGACAAAATAAACTATCCAGTTAATCGCGTTCTTGGTCAGCATATATGACTGTGGACATTTATGGACGATCGAGACGTCAGCAAGGTGAGCTGGCTCATCAAAAAGACACGTGAAACATTCCCGCTAGGGACCATTAGGCCGCGTTAATATACCTCACTGGTGCGATTGAAATAATCTTGTCCTGTTTAAGATTCAGTTTGGCCTGATACAAAATAGCCTATCGAAAAGACTGATATTGACACTATGGTGACGAAGGGGAATAGGCAGCCTGCCCTCAAACTGGTAATTCTCCATCGCTGCAATAATTGCAATCTGGAGAAATATGGAGAAATTGCTTATCAATAAAACTTTAAGCCGATGTAGTGTTGTTCCTTAAGAAGCAAATTAGTAAAAAAATTCTTTAGGAGTCAGAGCAATGAAAACAATGGATGACATACCAACTAATTTCAATCTATCTGGATAATTAATAATATTCTACAAAGCCGAATATGTATTATTTCTATTATTTTCAACTGATGAAACACTGACGCGTGCGGCGTATCTGGAAGATATGCACATCGGCACATGATTGGGATCGAATGTGAGTTGCCCCGTGTTTGGAATACTCATATTTAGAATACAATTATTATTCTCGTAATGGCTCTCCAGCAATATCGACATGAAAAAAATCAATGAAGGAGAAGAATAATTGATCGGCGCCAAGAAATATCATTCAACGAATTAGTAATATGCTTGACGTTACGTGTGTAATAAAATCGGCTGCCACTGTGGGACTTGGTGTTACTTGAATAGCAAATTCACTAGCCCTTATCTGTGCCCCCATCAGAACATCCACATCGTGGCGGGCCCAGTTAGTGCCGGCGAATTGCATATACTTCGAGATTGCAATACATCACCCGCTTTGCCGTTAAAAGTAATATTTTTTGCCCCTTTTTGATGGGGACAGTACTATCACACACACACACACACACACACACACACACACACACACACACACATATATTAGAATGATTTATTTTTTAAAATTGTCGACAAGTGTTTCCAGCTCCGTAGCCCGTCTTGGTTGCTACTAATGCTCTCTAAGTGCTATTAGGTCATCCTCAGCAAGAAAGGGAGTGGTAACAATTCTTGTACATCCAAGTTTGACTCAGCCATGCAATTCGGAATCACTTTCTTAAATTCATGTTCCGAAGATAGGGTATAACGCCAAAGCTTCTCTCAGCAATTGTATTTGATCAAATGTTTGTGACTAATTATATATCCATGTTGGATGAAGTTGATGCTTACCATTTTCTAAAAGTTTGTAATTCACCAAGAAGCATATATTTTTATCACCACTCACGTCCATATAAACTTCATCAGTTTACGAAACGAGATATGTTAGCTCGTATTGTTTATCATTGTTATTTACTTATGATTATAACGTACCATGCCATCTTAAACTCTTTGCGTATACTAACTGAATTATAAACTTGTACATGCTATGTATTTTCAATATTTTCAAGCCTCTCTGGTACCAACCGACATTTTAAAAGGCGGAGAGACTGTTTCATAAACCTTGCACTTCTTTTCAAGGAATTATGAGTGTCTGTTAGTATAATCAATATCAATCAAACCATTTATCGCCATTGACTTTCAATGTGTTATATACGCAACACATCTAAAGTCGACGTTCTCTCAGTCGATATAGAAGAAAAAATATTTTCCTCGAGAGAAAGGTTCGAGACTTCTGCCCGCCTTCTTCTCTCTGTTTTTGTATCTGTCTCTCTGTATCTGTGTCTTTCCCGTTCTGATAATTGTAGTCATCGGGTAATTTACTTTAACCAGTTGAGTTGATCGCCATATGGAAATGATTCATACGTGAGTCTGGGTTGCCCTCTGCTGCTGCAAT
>JARLTB010000015.1:3417500-3557500 GCA_030141615.1 Unio pictorum
ACAAAAACCACAAACACCATGACATAAGAAAACATAAAACATGCTGAAAATAATAAAGGTGGGAAACATTATGAGATTTTTAAAAATGTTATTGCAGTCGAATCAGGTGAGTTTTAAGAGCACTCGTAAATGTGATTACCCTGTCTTTGAGTCTAAGTTTAGTTTGGCAGTTCGTACCACAGTGCTGGACCCTTGTATGCCTAAAACAAAAACAAAAAACAAAAAAAAAACCTTGTCCATATGATTTCGTTTTCAATGTGGGAATACAGAGTGGCCGATTGGCAGAAGAGGAGAGTAAGATTATAGCTGGTGTGTAAACATGGGTGAGGCCGGAAAGGTATGTTGGACTGGAGTCCGTCAGTGAAACGTAATACATAGTAATTTTTTTAGTTTCATTCTAGATCGGAAGGATAACAAATGTAGGGTACAGATATCTCTCTCTCTCTCTCTCTCTCTCTCTCTCTCTCTCTCTCTCTCTCTCTCTCTCTCTCTCTCTCTCTCTCTCTCTCTCTCTGTTTTGATCATGATGATACTCTAATGATGATCCGAGCAGCTGTTTTGAACTCATTGAAGTTTCGGAACTATATATTAAGTTACAATGATCCACTCTTGAACGTTTTAATCAATACGCACGTGTTTTAATAGCATCAACTGAAAGATTTGTGCGAATGAAGATGTTGCGGCTCAGCTCAAGACATGCAGCCTTGTAAATGTTCATGATATGTTGATGGAATCTGAGCTTACTGTCGAGAGTAACACCATGGTTTCGTACTGACTATGTGAATTTAATATTGGTGTTGCTGAAATTTATTATTTGAGGTACATGATGTAAATGAGAGCGTCTATGTGTTTCGAGAACAATGACAGCAGCTTTAACATCAATAATCTGCAGCTTGTTACATGTCATCCATGATCTCATATCAGCAATGGACATCTTACCTCCATTGATGATAGCATACAAGTTTGTTGGGTGGCTAGATTTGTAAATTTTGGTGTCATCAGCGTAAAATTGGTGAGAAACTGTTTGATGATCTATGACACTTGAGAGCGCATAGAATGATGAGAACATGACCAAGACCAGACCCGTGTGGAACAATACAATATGGAACAACTGGGCTGGAGTGTTTGCGGACATAGGTTGTGTCCTGTTAATTAAGTAGAACTTGACCCCCAGTAAGGTTGCATCATGAATGCCAAATACATGCTAGATACGGTTATGTAATATCTCATGTTCTATTGTGTCAAACACTGCAGACAAATCAAGGAGGGCGAGGACTGTAAAATGTTCGCTATCCAAAGCAAAATGAATGTCATTAACTACTTTTAGTGGAGTAGTTTCCGTACTGTGGCAAGGGCGATATGCATTCTGTACATTGCTGAAAAGACTGTTTTAATTCAGATGAGATGCAAAGTGGGTTTGAACATCTTTCTCTGCGAATTTGTATATGAATTTAAGATTAGAAACTGGGCGTTAGTTCTATCAATCGTTATGGTCGAGTATTAATTTCTTCAGCAGAGGCGTTACAATGGCAGGGTTTAAAACTTATGGGAATTCCCAGGACGAGAGAGAAAAAGAGGTATTAATAACATCAGCTAGTGAAGTTAATAGTTGATAAAAGCACTCAAGTTGCAGTGATGTTGGAAATGGATCAAATTCCCATGACTTTGCTGCACTCTTCATCACTATTGTACGTACTAAATCCAAGGAGACATCCAAATGCTGATAACAGTTGCAGGTGAAATTCTCTATTGCAACCGTATGGTGAGGATGAGTCAATTGAAATTGTGTTGTCAAGCTTATCTCTAATGGTTTGTACTTTGTCATGGAAGAAATCTGCAAACAGGTCTGGAAGATAGACTGTATATATGTGTAGTATAAAGCAATACATATCATAAAGATTGTTTCAGTTATACCTTTACAAAAACTTTATTGGATTTAAAGGGCCTTGTATGTAGCGGTCTGACCACAGCTGTAATTATAATATTAATACTAACAACAACAACAACAACAACAACAATAATAATAATAAAAATAATAATAATAATAATAATAATAATAATAATAATAATAATAAATAATAACAATGAAAATAATAATAATAATAATAACAGTAATACAAAATGGATGTACAACAGCTGTAGCTAGGATACCATGAGCAGTCTCAATCATCAGGGCATATGGTTGACATCGGGGATTTTACAACACGAGTTATATATATATATATATATATATATATATATATATATATATATATATATATATATATATATATATAGAGAGAGAGAGAGAGAGAGAGAGAGAGAGAGAGAGATAGATTCTAAAGCTACTGAACATGGTCCAGTGCATTTAAGAGCTGATGTGAGCAAAACAAACAGTTCTCTTAACGATGGTCCAAATAGGCCAGGTACATAGAGACGGCTGAAGAGGTGTATAAGTCTTGGAATGTATGTATGAGACATTGATGCAGCATATCAAACATTAGTCCAAGATGCCTGCAAAATATAATACTAACGGAGACGCAATATTTTGGCAATGGCAGTGCGGATCATGTCACCTGTGGTAAACATGCCTACATATCCTATTTATAAATCAATGGAGAAAAAAAAACAGGAATAACACAAAGGTGTAATCGAATTAAGTTACTTAGGTGACACGCCTCTCAGTTTGACTAGCACGTTCTGCTGTCGTTCTAATTAGTAGATGCCGGTTCATAATTGCCAGTCGAGTCACGTGCCGTAAGGAGCTCTAAGGTCGTGGATATTTTACAGTCACGTAGACGTTCTATTTATAGTTTGAATTACAACTATTAGTGAAATTTAGTCAAAGATCGCGTAGACAAATGATGCCCATATTTTTATTAGATCTTTATTATTTAATATTCCTGAACCAATAACAAAGACTGATATATTGTGTTCTAGATATAATCATTGCTGAGTCACTTTCACAAAGCATACTCGGAACGCAAATATAAAAAACATTTTAATTGAAACAAGCGTAGCGTTTAGTTTTAAAGATCTCGATACAATGAAAAAGTTTGCAGCATTTCTAGCTAAGGATATATTTTTACAAGATGTATTTTCACTATCTCAATTTGAGACCGATGAAGTGTTATATTTCCCACCGATAAAATAATTTACTTTACGTTAATATCAACAAAAATAAGAGAGATGGTACTAGAGAATTACAAACGTATACTTTACGTGAGAAAGCTTGTCAGTTGCTCCTCTTGAGTCGGTGGTTCTTTTTCAAGGGTTTTCCCGGGTTCTTATTCCATCATTTATAATGGCCGCCATTAATGCTTATCTTGCGCTGAAAAATGGCTTAAAACCCTACTACAGTAACCACAACAAACATAACCTTAACGTCAATCGTAATATTATGTGTACACAGATTTTTCTCATTGCTATAGCCGTACTGCACACAAGAAACAATTATTAAAATGGACAATATTTAAAACTAGAAATACATAATTAAGTGTTGAGATGATAAATATACAATCCAAGTTGTATCAGTGTGTTTATCAAACCACATGCTTTAAATCAGCCTTTCAAACGCAACTTCCTTTTGTTTTATTTTGTGTTTGCTCTTGTTTGGTTTTCATCGCCTTGTTATACAAAATAATGTTGATTCAAGCATATGACTTGATATATACAAGAGGTTTTTTTTCCATAGTACGATGCTTATTTTTTCGGAAACTAATGTCAACTAAGGTTACTAATAACGACCAAGGATACTAATGTCGACTAAAGATACTCATAACGTCTAAGAATACTAATAACGACTAAGGTAACTAATAACGGCCAATGATTTAGTTATTTAAAGTTTATCAAACTCTTTTTAAACCTACGACAATTACAAATATACAAGGTTAAATTAACAAAAATGACAAGAGAAAGTAGAGTACAAATTGACGCTCAGTTGCTTGTGAGTTACTGTCCTTATCAGCATAAGTACAAGTTACCATGAACATTTCTCCGATTAGGACACACCCAGAAAACAGTTTTGGAGCTTTTTTTTTACAGAACTCTCTCATTGTTTTTTGACGTAATGTGAGTACATTGTTCTTTTCCTTCACTGTTCAAACCTGCTAGTTCATTTTCAGTTGAGGACGACCGCGAATGCTTGCAGGTGAAAAGAGCAAAAGTTGAACAAAATAAGCGTCCCAATTGCTTTGCAAAAGACTTTGAGGCTGCAGTGTAAACCAGAATCTTGACCGCGTTATGGACTAATGCTAAATAATGAAAAACATCACCTTCAAGTGTTGGCTGCATTGATTCTGGTGGTACAAATAATACACGAATCCTGTTGAAGCAATTTGGAGTACACAGCAGAAAGGTACACACAGCCAAGAGAAATAACAATGGAGTGGTCCTCACTTCCTTACTTGGAGGAACATATGCTCTCTGTTGACGTAAAAATCGCTCGCTTGCAGTTGGTGTCATTCGACGGTATTGCCATGTTTTTATAGCTATAAGGCACGTCAAGATTGCAATTGCTATGTATGGAATCATGAAAACAATAACTGCATCCACCTTTGTCAATATAATCCAAGCTTGCATGATATCGTTCCTGTCCCACATGATACATAATTTTCCATACCCAAAGTTTCGGACTCCAAAAAACCATGTAGTGTACAAGTAACACACTAATCCACATATTGCCAAACCGATTGTTACACATTTTGCTCTGAATACAGTACACATTCTTGACTTCTTCCTAGGACAATTCAACCCAACATATTTTTCTATGTACACAGCTGTAAGGTACCATATAGAAAGAAACGTAAACACGTGGTTTCCAAAGGTTAGAAGCTGGCAGGGACCAACGTTGAGATGAATTGTCGAGTTGAAATATTCTCCTAGGTGATAAAAGAAAGCTGTTAGAAGAAAACCATTGTCTGTAACGGCAACTGCAGCGAGGTACCGCACGGTTGACGTCTTTTTTAGCTTGGTATGCGTAAATACATAAAATACCATAGAATTTCCAAGGAAACCAAATGCAATCGTTACAGGAAATGCGTACTTCTTGAATAAGTTTGTTTGAGGATTGTATGATGGCATTGGAGGCATTCCATTGGGTGACCCAGCGTGCTGCATTATGTCAGAATGGTTTTCGTCTGTCGCCGACGAGAAGAATGGCGTTGACCAAGATGTCGTGTTGAGGTAGGCTGAATCCATATCAATCAATGACATTGTAATCCTATTACAGTCTTATTTGTCTGGTTTAGACAGTATAATGTGTCTCAATGAATCCTTGTCTTAGTATTTGCAAGAGGATCTGGAAGAGAAAAACAATTACACAAATTCACAGAGATTGTGTTGACCAAACCCAGACAAAAGATAATGATTTTCCACATTAGATCCATTGGGCCAGTGGACGTACTATTATGATAAAAATAAATATGTATGTATGTATGTATGTATGTATGTATGTATGTATGTATGTATGTATGTATGTATGTATGTATGTATGTATGTATGTATGTATGTATGTATGTATGTATGTATGTATGTATGTATGTATGTATGTATGTACATGATATCAGTCAGTATTTGTATATAATTATACAAGTCGCTTGATATAAAATGCGCTGTTCCATAAATATGATTTCAAGTCTATGCTGCGCACATAACTGGTTCAAAGACAGTTGTCGATTGGAACTGATAAACTACGGCACAACGTTTTGCCTCAATCATTAGTGAGACTATGGAGTGCAAGTGTTTCATATCAGATGGAGAGTGCATGTGTTTTAATATCGAAAGGTAAACGATCCCAAAGTTAGATGTCAGTCATTATTCATTATATTAAGGAATAATTGATGTCAGTATAAGCTAGATATATAATGAATGAAATTTATAATTTTAGTTTTAAAAAAAGTCATATTCTCCGAAACCAAACAGCTGATATTCCATTGAATTTACACTCGTTAAACCGATTCGCGTAGATTTTTCTCTGCCTAATAATGTTTGCGATAGCGTTGTTCAATAATCCCGTTGCATTGAACATCATCAATCAGATATACTTATTGAATTTACTGGTGACATTATCATAAACAAAGCTTACAACTGCACGTGTTAATAAGCTTTACGGTAAGTATGATTTGTGCTCATTTTGTGTCGAATTATAAAGATATACTCACCAAAATGTAATCCGCTCTGCGTTAGTATTTCCGTGCAGGCATGAAAATACAACATCAACTTCCTCATACATTAACATATTAGGCTGAATCATCATCGCTAGTTTTATCTCGAATCATCCTGAAACGTAATTAAGAAATTGTAGTTACGTTATCAATTACAAAGTGGAGAAACTAACTATTCCTGTAGACTAAACTAGTAATTAAAGTTATCGACTAGCATTAACGTCGGTCTAGATTGCATTTTCTGCAATAAGCGAGTTACAGCAAATATGTTCTAATTAAAGGCACACGTGTTTTCCTCGCATACTGTTTAAACAGTCGTAGTATTTGTTTTTGTCCAGCGATCTAATTTCAACGTAACGTCTTTTAATCTGTATTATTTATTTTTTTTATTATTTTTCTATCATTTTATGTTAGGTATAATTCTAGTTTAGACTTGATCCTGTCCAAAAGTCACGTTCATGTTGTACCTGACCATTAACGTTTATTTAGTGGTCAACATAATACCTAGTCCATAATTTTGTTATGATTGTGGATTAAGTATTGACATTATTAGCAATTCAAACATTTTTATTTTGACCTGCGTTGAGGACATTGCAAATATCTTACGGAATAATCTGGTCTACCTGATGTTTTCCACATTCTTTATGATAATTTTATAAATATATTTTATCTTGTTGACAACTTAGGATGTCTTACGAATGGACGTTTGACCCTCATCCTGATTCTAATTCGGTGTCATAATTATTTTTCAGATATTCTTCTTTCTTGCAATAATATCTGATACAGAATCTTAAGATTAAACTTTGTGGAACACCACTGGTTAAAACTTTTTTTATTAAATCTGAAAACACATTACGAATCAGAAATTTTGTCATTTCAAATGACACACATCTCATGCGTTCTATTATGTCTAACGTCAAGTGAAAATTATATGTGTACGATGAGATGAATAATTTGTCACACATGTTTTAAGTTCAGTCTCTTTAATAACTTACTGTTGAGTATATATGTTATTGGAGTAGATTCATTTTTTAAATTATGCATTATACTGCTCCGGTGGCATAAGTGGCAAGTGGGTTCGCATCATATTTGAAGGTCGCCGATGCGAACCGTGGCAAAGTTACACCAAACACGTAGAACGATGATACACCATTACTTTGGAATTATTGTGAATTTACATAGCATATTGGATTAAATCGTGATATATATATATATATATATATATATATATATATATATATATATATATATATATATATATATATATATATATATATATATAAAGTGTATTGGTACATTAGCACATTCTAGAATATTTGTACATCTTGACATTCAATTCTGAATTCATTTGGACACATTCTAAATGCTTGGAATTGAGTTATTAAGGATTATTAGGGCTTTCATTGGCAATTACATAAGTTCCACCTTTTAAAGTTTCATTTTCTAATTTAATTAAATAATTTTTTGTTAATTTAATTTACGTGCTGTTTTAGCTTTTTTATGTCACGTAACTGAAGACCACAAAGATTTAACACTATGTAATTATGACGTAATGTGTTTTCAGATTTAATAAAAAAGTTTTAACAAGTCTGAAAGATAAATAATGGAGGTCTACTTTAAACATTAACATGGTGTGCCACTTATTCAACAATGAGTCGTGAAATAAAAACATATAAATAGATAAAAATATACAAATTATATGTCAATATATCTCTTGAACATTTTAGACAATTTCACATTTGCAATCTTACAATAATTAAGCATTAAATATATATGTGAAATAAATTAACGGAAATATCAATGAAACTGTGCAATATACAACATATTTAATTATCATCTAAGTGATCCTAGTAAAGCAGAAATACTTCAGGTTTTGACTCGACACTCAGACAAGGAAATGGTCTTCTCAATACAATATACAATTCCTCCAACGTTACAATTGTTTAATCCAACACACATTAAATCAGATCTAAAAATTAACAGCTTCTTTCACCAAAATCACAGAGATGATGTTACTTACCAGAGCCAAGTTACTTGACGTAAATCGATCATAGATTTTGCTTTTTTGTAATATTTTTTGTATATGTTTTATATTTTATCTAATATTGTAAAGCGCAAAGAGCTTCTCAAGAGCATGTGCTATACCAAGTCCACATTATTATTATTATTAGTAGTAGTAGTAGTAGTAGTAGTAGTAGTAGTATTAATTTTATTATTATGTTATTACTGTTGTTGTTATTATTATTATTATTATTATTATTATTATTATTATTATTATTATTATTATTATTAACGATAACTTCGAAGTTTGGACAATTGATAACTGGAGAAATGGCCTACTCAAGAAATAAACTCAATGTTAACTTATTATGAACAAATCGGGAGGGGCATACTTTTTGTAAAAGATAGAAACGTTCTAATAGATGAAAGAATACCTACATCGATTAGTTGGCTAGGATCCAAATGGAATGTATATTACACAAGATGTTTCAGCTATACAATACACTGCATCGAACTGGTTGTAAGTTTCATTTGGGTGGGAACGGATATGACTTAAGGGAAGACCATTTGCGATCGATTTCAGCAATGTATCTCAGATTTTGATTAAAGGTAACCTAACTGTTATATTGGTTATGCATGTATAGTTTTGTTACCAAATGATAATGTGATAAAAAAAATACATAACACTGTAGTTAAAATACTTATTTTCCAACGTTATCATATATGTTTAGTCTGAAATTCGATACTACTATAAACACGAAAGTGGAATTCCAACAGCATATAATCCTGCCTGTAAGAAGTAATCACAGTGTGTGTGTGTGTGTGTGTGTGTGTGTGTGTGTGTGTGTGTGTGTGTGACATGTAGCAAGATGTGTCACCCATTTACATTACCCTGACACCAGGCCGATCAGTCCTAACACTAATCTCTTAATGATGAGCGCCAAGCGAGGCAGTTGCTAGTATCATTTTTGTAACAGATTGGTATGACTCGGCCGGTGATCGAAGCCACGACCTTCCGCTTCCGCGGTGGACGCCTTTAACCACTAGGCCACACTATATATGATGATGATTCTGATAACAATGGACAGAAGGAGACGACAAACTAAGCTGACAATAAAAACAATAAAATGGCGACAATCCGTTAATCCATTCAACCGAAACTTTGCATGCTCTAAAGAAGATAGATCAGGAGACACAAAAACGTTGATTACTAGTTCAATTGTTGTGGCAGGAAGTGGTGCACTTTACGTACTAAAATATAATACTAATGAGATAGTTGAATCAATTTTTCAACTTGTTAAAGATTTCTTATACTTATTGTTATGTATATTTAATTTAATTGGTTGTTTCTAAGTTTAATTTGTTTTAAATTCGATTGCATGTTATTGTAATGTATCATTCTTAACTGAATTTGAAATTATAAAGAATTGATCATTTTTTTTTTTTAAATTTCGACGTGAACAACTAATGAAACATTATATCTAGTTGATGACCATGTTCCAAAATCAGGGACAGTTCTGGTCAACACACATTTCTTTTCAAATTTCTCAGAGCAAAGTTCATTAAGTTGAAGGTCATGCCTGGACTACACGGGTCAACTTGTAAACAAACTTCCACTTTGTTCAGAAGGATGAAATTTTGTGCCTCTTTTAAGAATCTGTTTTGCGACATAGACTTATTACTGATGTTTTGATAACGAATTGTCAGTCGAGCGTCTACATCTGACACGTTAAGCTGATTTATGTTGTGCCCAGTTTTGGATTAATTTTATTGTCTACAAATTATGGAATATAGTGACTGGTTTTTTTTCTTCTGGATATACAAAATTGCTCTGATAAATCTTGGACAAAGATATTCATTGGAAAATGTATACAGAATTTAAAACTTGAATATTTTATGTGATTCAACAAGAGTCTGTTACCGCATCAGTACTGCCCTGACTATCACAGGCGACATCGACATCCATGTTTTATTCTCTTCTTGCTTTGATCTGAGATTCACATATAACACTCCATTGATAGGACCAGTTTTAATTCTTGGTTTACAAACTGGATTAAATTCGCAATACCGTTAAGTTCCTTTCTGTTATTTATTAACTTTGTAGTCTAGGGAAATACATTATTTGTTACATTTTGCCTTCACACATTTCTTTTACTTATTTTAAAACCATAGACTCGTACCATTATATATGTTGCCTTATCAACAGTTGTGACCAAACGTACAAAATGTCGGGACAGTAAAATGCTTTAATGGGAAAATAATACGATCAGCTAATACGAAAACATTTTACCATCTCACTTTACCCACCAGCTTATTACACATATAATTATATCAGGCAACGATGTCGAATCTTTATTTATAGCTAACTTAAGGAAATTGTTTCCAAAAGTTTTCATTCTCTGTTTGATTTTATCAACGAATGTATTTGCACTACCTTTCTCATCAACACTTCCATCACCACATGTTCCACTGCCTACCCATGCCACGCTGTAGTTGCACGACCATTTGCTGCTAACCGTACGATTTGTCGTGTCAGCAATTTTACAGATATTACATCTTCTTCTTCCAACCGGTGCATGACATTTCACCTCGTGGTTACCTGTATGATATGATTTCTAAAAAAAAAATTCTAACTCTGTTACGTGTTTAGTTATTTATGCTATTTCGCTTTGAATATTATAGAAGCAGTTTTACAGTTTAGTTCGAGTAGGTGCATCAGCTTATTTCTAGGCACGCCTTCGTATAAATCCTATATTTTTGTAAAATAACCCAACGTATGAACTCATCGATAATGTTTCTAATTTAGTTGTTACTTTCTCATCACCTACATAACGTTTACCTTCTCTTTACCTATGTTTTCATGGTATTATCCATATAGTATATGATTCCCTAAATTGCTGTTTAAATCGAACTTTTGCTTTGATTATTTTCTGTTTATATTTCCTCTGTATTTTTTACATGTTTCCTGAACTTTAAATATACTCTGTTAACTCTGTTGTACAAGTAGTGCAAGCTTTGTAAATATTGGGCTAAATGCATTGTATGTAACACTAGGCATTTTTAAGTTCACCAGAAGTAGTGTTGTATCTGATTTAATTTAACTTCATTAATTTCATTGCATTTAAAATTCTAACTCGTACAAAGTGAGATATTTTATATTCTTCTTTGTTTTGATCTATCTGATTGCCACCTATTTCTTAAATAATGTTTTTCCTTGTTTTATATATTACATATACAAAAGTCATACATAAACGTCATACATAATTGTTGTTGGTGGAATCAGCAATGAATATTTGTGTTGCTTTTTACATTTCGTTTATTTGAGACTTTGTTTCTCAATGAATAGTACATCTGCGATTTGAGTTTTCTCATATTTAACCACTTATTTTGATATAACTGAGACCAAGGTGAAGCGAGGACGAATCATAAAAGTATGCTGAATAAATGTCACCTTGCTTAAATACCATTCTATGTTAACTGCTTATTTGTTGCAAATGAACAAGCGTAAAATGCATTAAATATCTAAGGTTTTAGAGCAAACATACAAAGTAACAATACAAAAGGAAACTTCGACTTGAACTTACCTGATAACGTGGATACTAAATACAGAAATGTATAAAGGCCAAAATAGAAAAGTCAAAATTCGACCAAGATAATACTGCGACAATCAAATATTAAATAATTAACTCACCAAATATATTACTTCATAAGTGTTGGAGAGTTGCCATATAAATAAGATTTGTGTATTCAGTATTTAAAGAGATAACCGTGTGTTCCTTAGTAGACCTGAGAAAAAAAGAGGTACGAAAATAAGCTGTAGCAAAGAAATTAAAAAGAGATGACTGATTAAAATAGTGATGCAAAGTGAAAACAAAATAATTTACCGAATGTTTTAAAGTTAGCAGTAATAGATCTCAAATGCTTAAATTAGCACGCAGCAATACATTCAACTATTTACAGATGGCGACATTGAGCTTGACAAGATTTATAACAAATTTCAAAGCAGTTCACCAACACATACTGATGTTAAAGAAGTAATAAAATTAATTAATAATATTGCATTATCCAAGCTTACAACTAGTTTTTTCATAACACAAGGAGATGTTACTATAGCAAATAGTTAAGTACATTAATGGCATAACGAACATAAATATATTTTGATTTGAAGATCCAAAAGCGATCAATATCTGAAGCTAGCAAATTCACGTTAACTATCTGATGCAACTTCTGTTTTCACAAGTATTATATTTAAATCTATGTTATCTATTTTTCACTTGCAAATTGTAGAGAACTTATTATCCGCCATGTCTGATGCTACTTCTACAAACATTTGCATTACTATAAGAAAAAATAAAGTGAGTTGAGGAAAGAAACCGAACAAATGTGTCAGAAGAAATTATTAAACCACGCAGAATAATTATGACAGCAGCTTCAGATGGGATAACTGTAGAAGCTGAAGGTCTTCGAATCACGTGAAAATCAATTTGATTTCAATCCTTCTACTTTTAATGTGCTTGGACGAACGTTTCATGACTTTCTTGCAAAAGCTTTCAAGCCGAAGCTAATAAACTGCATATTTGTAAGAGAATGTGCGAATTTTTAAAAAGTCTTACAGGTACCTAGTCTATCGAATAAACAAATACTGAAATGTGGAGCAGTCAACAGTAGAAGTATTTAGCTTAAGAAATTGCAGAATTGAGACTTAATTCGTAGGGATAAAGAGAACATAAATGACGAAGAATAATGGATATATCAAGTCATAGACAATGATTTGAAGTATAGCAGGATCACGTAAGATGTGTGTGTGTGTGTGTGTGTGTGTGTGTGTGTGAGAGAGAGAGAGAGAGAGAGAGAGAGAGAGAGAGAGAAAGAGAGGACGTTCTAACCAATAGGCCACCATAGTGGTCGAACTTAAAACTACTTGCCGTTTCGTAAATATATTTCTTGCGTCAGATTAGAGGCATAGTCGTTAGCAAAGTTTAATGTATACTTTATGACCATAATTTTGACGCCTGTTTTATAATTACGGGTTCTATATTTAACAAATGAAATAAAATTGAAAACATGTACATTACTCCTTTTATCACACCTTTTTTAAGCTTGACGGCGTTAACTGATAACAAATCTTTGCATCAGTGAAAGGCATTCACGTGTTCTTCAATGTAATTCGGCAATGCATCCACCTAGCGGTTGGTTCATGAAAAGTGAACTAGTTATACCGTCCTGTCTTAAAAGTCTATAAAATATTGTAATATAGACTTTAGCTTCTTGTTTTGTTTGATATTTCTGCTTATTCTTACTTGTATTGTTGTGTTTGATGTCTTGCTTTTATATTTTGAGTTAGTGGAAATGTAGTCCATATTTTTAGTCTCATGTAATCCTCTGAGCATTAGTATGTATATTTTTCCTTCATCGAGCTGTTTGTCGACTTTCTGCGAATTAGATATTTATCAAATGTCATTAGAGATATTGCCTGTCGTAAATCTTTCCTCTTCAGCTGAAAATTTTAAGAGAAAACATCTAACAAAGTCGAAAACTATTTGAGTAAAAAGGTTTGCATGCTTGCATGTCGATTTATCTATGTTTGTCACTTGTTAATATGTATATAACGTATAGTGTTATGTACGTAAACTGTTTCCACCGTTAGAAACATGAAGAGTACGTAGATTGTTCAGTTAACCTAACATTTTATCCTATCACATATGAATCGATTCCATAATAGAATTATATTTGTGTAAGGATATATACGTTCAGAATAATAGTATATATGTAATTAATTATTTAATTAACCGTAATGAAGTCTACGATGTTTGAATAACCAGTATATTTATTCTCTGACATTTGAAATCAGGCAGCGATACATACATATGAAATAATATTTTCTCATTTGCAGGTTTAGTTGGTGTAGATATCTGGTATAAGATGTTTTCCACGAATATACTATTAAAAGGATATGACATATTAATATTCCCCTGTCTTACATCACGCACTACATTTCTAAACGGTTTAAAAATGCAGGGTGATTGGGTTTAAATTCTACTGGGTGGACAGTTTAGAGGAATTTTAAAATGTGACAGGAATTTACTTTATTTCTCGTATAAAAACGTATTTTCCTAATCCTTTTTCAGTCTTCTTTATATTACAACCTTGAAACTTTTTAATAGTTACCATAGTTGTCTAGAAGAAAATCAACTACATCATACATCAAATGTTATAAAACACATTAAGAGAAAAAGTGAAGTTTGGGACCAATGTCCGAAAACCTGTGGCACAAAAAAAATTACATTTGTTTTTGTGTGTTGGGAAAATAATGCAAAAATATAAATTTCGGTCCCAAAACAAAATGTACTTATTTTGTGGTAAATCAATTCAAGGCAAATGTCAGATACTATATAATGATTTAATTTATTCATTGCAATGGACTACTGTTTGCATATACAAATCTCTAGCACGCCAAACCCTAAGGGAACCATCCGCTGAATAATGTATTCTTACTATCCCCAGGAAAAATCTCTCTCTCTCTCTCTCTCTCTCTCTCTCTCTCTCTCTCTCTCTCTCTCTCTCTCTCTCTCTCTCTCTCTCTCTCTCTCTCATTGGATCCGTACACAAATCTAACTCTTCATACTGTGATTATGTTAGCTTACAAGTCAGTCCCTCGGAGAAATACGTACACACACTGACCCACGGTAGTATTATTGCGACCACCTTAGACATATTGCGTTCCCACAAATTTATATCGATTTCACCATTCACTCAAGACTAGTATCTCCAGATATCGCTTTTTCATACTGAATAATGAACTGGAAAGATACAGCGGCCGGTTTTAATTAAAGACAAACATTGATATCACGCAGCGGTTGGTTAAAAGCCTCACATAATGCATTGGCACGGAAGTTTATGTATGTCCTAGGACTTTATTCCAAAGCGTTCCGTTTAACAGACATGAATTCTTTTAGCGTATTGAGATAACTGAATAAAATAACATAAAGCTGTAAGACGAAATGCAAGTGAAACTTTCAGTTTTGAAACCTTTCTGCCTACCATTCATTAATCAGTTCTAGTAGTGAAGGCAGCCTCAGTCACGCTTAAAGAAGGTAAAAATCATACCGATTTGTTCAGATACATACGAATCTCAGACAGCCGTTGCATTGCTACACCAAACCTGATCCCACGTGTAAATTACTGACGTTTAGACCAAAACGAGGCCATAAGACCAGTACAGACGTTTGGTCGAAAACAAGACCATATGTCAATTACTGACATTTGGACTAAAACGCGACCATTTCTCAAATACTGACATTGGGACCAAAACGTGACCATATATCAATTACTGACATTTGAACCAACACGAGACATTCTGCTCTATTAAGATATCAATACATATTCTTACAAAAAGATCAACATGACAGTCGAGTGCAAGTTGTGTGTGTGCATATCGTAGGTGTCTGATTTCAATTATTAAGGTTTCAAGTTGGGATTTTACAATGTTGTAAACATACAAGTCAAAATTATGGTTTGTTTACTCTGTATACATCATAATTTATACACTATCCATTATTACTGCAGTATTACATTAGTTACATTAGTTCTAATATTAATTTTGGTCATTGACCTGAGGAGGTACAAGTTCTGGGCCTGAAGTACCGATTGCCAAAGGGAAGTGAAGCGTCTCTCACAGCCTCTTATTTCCACGTGTAATGATCGCCACAGAACCGCTGCTCAGCGGTCATATCTTAGAAACCTGTCTCAACAGGCCGACTTAAAAAGGTTGAGGGCAGCCGAAGGGTCTTAGAGCGTCGGTGAGTTAGAATTTGTATACCTTGCATGTGAAGACTGGATTCAGCATCATGCGCGGATAAACGAGCAGAAACGCGATTCCCAGCAAAGCGACGTGGAGTTCTAAGAGCTGGAAGAAACATATAGGACGTCCGAGTCATCCACTGCACTCAACTCCGTCTGCGACCGTCTATAATGTTTGTTGTCCTGCTGCTCGTCTCAGATGGTTTAGGGGTGAGAGAATGACGTCGATGAACTGCACACATCTTCCACACTTTAAACAAAGTCAAAGCGTTAAACATTCCTTTTTATCCAGCCATCCCATTTCATCACCTAATATCGTCCTGTGGCGATAGACAGGCAAAAAAGCGGTGGATGTGGGTACACTGGCATCAGTAGCCGCAAACCTGCACAAAGGCTGCTCAGGTTATTAGGGTAGGAGCAGCAGAGGAGTCTGAAAGCCCCTTGCGCGAATGAGCCGCCTTCTTTTGGAATGCAATGCTCACCTTCCTGGCATGAGGAAGTTGCTAGAAAAGGTGCCCTAAACATTGACTGCTCTAAACCTAGGCAGCATACGCGGAAGGCCGAGACCCTACTTCAGCGGTCAAAATACACAGAAGAAAATGAGGATTGTTCCTCTCACACTTTGTGCATGGAATGGACTCATCATACTGGCCAGAGACGATGCGGAAATATCCCAGAGGAGAACCGCTCTAATAGGACAAAAACTCGCCCGATACGAAGTGGACATTGCTTACATGGAGGAGGTTCAGCTTGCAACAGAAGGCGAACTCTGTGATAAGGGCTCCGGATACATTTTCTATTTGAGCGGCCGAGGAGGTAAAGAGCTTCGTGGGGCTGGTATCTGCTTTGCAATGAAGCAACACTGATTGGCAATTTAGCTTGACCTCCAAAAGGAGTAAACGACAGAATCATGAACATGACCTTGTCCCACGTGTCTTGAAAGAAAGCAACGTTTCATCATCAGTTGCTATGCTCCTAGAATGTGCAGCTCATATCAAGTGGAGGTCAAGAACTTTGTGGATCGTCGCTAAGTCATTACTGATGTTCCAATAGCTAATACGAACAGCAGTTGCAGAGCTGAAGATGTAAGCCAGAAAAGCACGTGTCATCAACACTCCTGGGGATGTCCCACTTATCCCACTGTCCCTTACGAAAACGAGCATTCTGTGCAAGGGTTGGCCTCATCAGCCATCTGCGTACGCACATAACAGAACCAGCCCCTCCAACCCTCGGATGACTAGAGTGGTCCTCGTCGAATCAACGGACAGTCAACAATGCACAGCTATAGACAAACATTAGCTATGTAATATGTTGCTTACAGAATGACCTTTACAATTTACAATTAACAATCATGAACAAATTATAGACATAAAATATGGATGTGCATTGCAATATTTTCAAAATAAGAAATACATATATAAAGTACTTCTTCATTGGGGGAATAAGAGACATTTTGTAAAATATGAAATACAGACAATACATTTGGTTCAGCCAGGAATCGTACTGAATAAAACTCGTGGTGGGTATGGTGCCTGGTTTTGGAAACATCAAAGGATTGTTTGCCTAATGATCTTCCGGCGTATGCATTGATTTTGTAACTAAAATAAATGATTTTCAACAATAGAGATAGAATAAATCAAATCAGTACTGTCAGGGAAGAGATAAGTTTGCATATCAAACATTAAACAATACATTTAAAAATGATAGACATCGGTAGGATGCAGTGATTCGTGTTGAAGAGTTTTGATAAAAGTATCAAAATACCAGTTCAAGCAATTGTATGTGTTTGAGGAAATTATGTTAGACGTTTATAAGAACTTTGGAAGCATAATAATGACACGCTGAAAACAAAATACATTAAATTCATTCATTTCACTCACGTGATATTCACAAAGTTGATAATAAAATGAAGCAAACGATCCATAACGGTATGGAGTACACCTCTGTTTAAAGAACTGATAAAGGCGTGGGAAAACAATGGCCGATAGGTTGATACTGTCATGCAAGATTGACTCCTGAAAGGGAACATATTTTTAAAATGGCAGGGAAGTCCACATGTATATTCTCTTATATGCCATACAATGAAGAATCAGTGGTAGTTCTCGGTTATCGCAGAGCGTTAGTACGTGCAAATATTAGCAACTTTCTCATGTCCTTCATTTTACGAAAGTTTTCTTTAACTTCAATTATTTTAAAGACTGTAACCTTAGTTTTTCTCAGTCTCTATGAGAGAAACAACAAATGTATATTGATTGCCATTATCGTAGTCCTTCGTCTAAAAAATAAAAGAGGCATTTTTTCTTTGGGAAATCATTTTTCTTCCTTTCTTTACGTTGATGGTATAGTGACATAGAAATGTACCTTACATATTTCATACATTTTATAGCTTTATAAACGGCATTCCATGAGCAGAAAGTGGTCCCAAGCTGAGCTGCCATTGTAGGTTTAATTTTGTCGGATATCTGCCTGATGTACCTTGAAGTGAAAACCTTTCTCCTACTGTCGTTCATTGGTATAGCAACATGTATATGCATGGTATTATAACATTATCAGGGCCGGACCTGCTATAGGGGCCCAGGGGGCCCGGCCCCCCCCCCTTAAAAAAACCTATTCACTGCTTTTGATAAAAGATGCAAAGGGGGTTCCGAATATTTTTATTTTTTATTTTTTTATTTATTTTTTTAAATATTTTTTTAGTGTTTTTAAAACATTGCAGTTTTTAGTCACTTTTGTTAGATCCCTTTTTCAAGGTTCAGATAGCACCAGATTGCACCATTTTGCATCCTTGAAAAAAAAAAAAATTCCGGGTGGCATGCCCCCGGACCCCCTGTGAAGGCTCGGCTCTTCGCGCCTTCGCTTAACCCAATAACAAGTTTGCCCCCCCCCCCCCCCCTCCTGAAAAGCTTAGGTCCGGTCATGATTATAAAGTTAACCTTGGTGAGAGATGTCAGCGATATTCACTGGCCCTATCGTCAATTTCCATACGATGACTGAACGCTCGCAGATACATTAACTATTCCCGTGTCGGAAAGACGACATAATACCATTCCATGTCAATATTATTAGCATGCACAAGACAATTCGTCATAGTAATGGAGAAATCATTACGTTAGCTGACTCTAAGTGTGTGTGTGTGTGTGTGTGTGTGTGTGTGTGTGTGATTTAATTTGTTAACGTATCTTTAACAATTGTTCCTTCATATCGCTACGATTTATGCAGTGTGGCAGTTTATAGCCATGTCTAGCACTGGGGCATCACGATGTAACATGTAACATGATGTCCCACCCAGTTCACATTATCCTGACATCAGGTAGACCAGTCCTAACTCTAATATAATAATGCTGAGCGTCAAGCGAGACAGCTGTTAGTATCAGTTTCATAAGTCTTTCGTAAGACTCGGCCGGGGATCGAACCCATGACCTCCCGCATTTTAGGCGGGGACTTTCAATGAAACAAACAGCATAACATTTTTTTTATGTTCTATTATGTCCATCCAAATGAGCGCTATTCTTCCCACCAATCGAATTCATTATTCATATATATGTGTATTTATATATGCCGTATGAAATTCCAGCTAGAAAGAAAAAGATTTTGTAACAAAATACAATTATTAGAAGATAGTATTATTCATGTGATAAATAAATCACGTGATATCCGCACTGCAGACATTGATGTGCAAATCCAGAGTTTGGTCACCAATGACGCGATAATTTATGTGCAGTTCTTCAGGAGAATAAAAAAAAAACTTTTATGGTCTAAGTATTGTGCATAATTTTAGGTTATACAGTGTACAAGTTTTATTCTATATCCGATTACCAATATTGTCTAAATGTTAATCAATTCTCTTTATTTGATGCATGACACAAATGTCTCCAAATGTAATTTTGGCATCGATATTACAGCTGGAAGGGACGTTCAACTAATCATAGAACAATATTATTTTCCAAAACAACAATACGAGTATGAAATTACAGCATCAATTATAGATAATAATAAACATCTGAAAGAAAGTAAGTGAACGAACTTTTAGCAGTCTCGGTCATGCTGGTTCCTTGCAATCAATATGGAACATTTAGCTGCTGGTGACCTATATCGTGTATCCTTCGTCAGTCGCACAACACGTAGAGTATCGTAAAAATGTTAGAATGAGAAAAAATTTAATTCGGGTCAAAGGATGTAATATCGAAGATAACACTGAACGTTTTCCATTCAATTAATTTTTCTTGTCAACTGATGAGGAATGTACTAATGGGACGTGTGGATTATTTGCGAAAATTGATACATTAGGTTGATGGCTGAAAATCAATTTGCTTACACGGTATGCAACTGACATTAGTGTTACATTTTTTATGTGCTTTAAGATTTTGATCGACCGATTTTTTTAAAACACAAAATCAAATGTTTAAATATTGTTTCTTATATGATCCAGGTTAATATGGATCAAAATAATACTGTCATAACTTCATTTCTAAATACATACATGTCATCATAATACCGTTTAGTTTTGAAAACGAGGAACCACTTTTAAACTGAATTGCGTTTCAAAACACTAGAGCGAACATAAAATGAATGAAAGAAAAAGTTACAATTTAAACTTGTTCTAAAGACCTTCTCCTCAAATATATAAATTAAAAGTCAACACGCGACATTTCTCGTTTGTTTTTAATGGATTTGATGCATTTATTTAATCTGCATTGTTAAGTCGCGTGTGCACTCACGTGTGTATTGCCGTCCCTAGTATGTCCGGTGCAAGTGTAGTAGGCGCCCTAAGCGAACTTTCCACATTAAGGGCATAGCTTTTTATAGCCAAGTTATTAGTATTATTACACACACACACACACACACACACACACACACTGCGCAAAAATAATTTGGAAAATATTGGTTCATTTGGCATCCGCCTAGTTCACCCAGCGACTACACTGGCCCTATTCCTTCTTACCTAATCACTTTATAATTAGACGTAATACAACTAAGTTGTTTCAGCAGCTACGCTGTTATCTCGTAGTACATGATTCCTCCGATATTTAAGACAAGTGATAAACAATTTGTTCCCAACATGTAGGATGCACAGTTATCTCTTTGAATTGTATTCATAGTAATTTACTTAATTTATACTACACCAACTACCAGTTGTATAATTTAATTATAAACGAATTCATAATTTACTTATAGTCTAAGTCTTAAATAAACTTATATCAATTCGATATACTCTAAAGCCAACTTTAGTACATTCCATCACAGAATCAACCCAAATCTGGCCGCCTCGGCTTGCAATGTTACGAAAATAGAATATTAATCACATTTGCCTATGGCTGTTTCTTAATAAAGTGCAACATTCCGACATTAACTCGAATTACAAGATGCATTGAAAGTTGCTCGGAGGGAGCACAACTTAATAAACCATTCACTGATTTAATTATGCGAGACAGTATACTGTATTTTCAAGTAAAAACAAAGCAATACTATTCTTTGTTTGGCCGTTTTATTAAGTGGTACGTTTAATAAGGAGAAAAAGGGGTTGATGTTAAATTTCTCGAGTATATATATGCATGTGTGTGTGTGTGTGTGTTAGCCTGGTGTCCCCATTTTAGTTGTACCATATACAAATTCCAACTGTAAATGTCATGTTGCTATTGGGGTCTTTTGTCGGTTTTTTTTTTGTTTGTTTGATTGTGATTTAGGAGTTTTAACGTAGCTTTAATAATTTTTCAGTCATATCGCTACGATGTTTGCAGTGTGGCAGTTTTTAGTGATGTCTAGCACTGGGCATCATGCCGCAAACATGTAGCATGATGTCCCAACCAGTCACATTATCCTGACACAAATGCAATACAGTATACAACCGACGGACATACAATGGACAAAACACAACCCACACACCGGCATTTATAATTGCATCGCAGAAAAAAACACAAACGATACCTTATCAGGCTCGAAGGGTATAATGTTTACAAATTATATTCAATCCATGGTCTTTCACTTGCGTGAAGTCAAGTGCTCTTCACGACTCGTACTGCTCGAAGTGTTGTCTGTATACCGAACTAGAGTAGGAATCTCGGAAGCTTCTGGTTAGTATGGTGGGGAATTGATTTTAATACTCGTGAAGCACGAGAAATCATGCACATTGATCGATCGCTCACTCTCTCACTACCTCATGACAAACATACACACTGGTACACGACACGAATCTACATTTGTACACGACAGGACATCACTATAAACTGCCTCACTGCAGACATGGTAGCTACGTTAAAAATCCTAATCACACACATACACACACACACACACACACACACACACACACACACCTGGTGCATGTTTTAAAAACTTGGCTTGGCGCACCAGTTGTCCAATAGCTCTTAATGGTTATTATTAATATTGCCAATACCCTGATATTACGTAGGAGAAAGCAGGCATGGTAGCACCAGCATGCCTCAACATGCCAGTTGCGTTCATCCCAATCTGATTAAAATCAGCTGTTAGTCGTAGTACTGTGTCGTAGTACTAACAGCTGATTTTAATCAGATTGCGTTCATCCCACCATGCCTTCAAATATTTAACACCATGTCATATATTACCATTTCTATATTTCAAATTAAAATAATTTCATTAATGGTCAAGCTAGATCCATAATTTCGGTGAAATTTTCAAAAGCATTTACATGGTTTTGTTTGAATGACTTCCAAAGCTATATATTTCTTAAATTGTTTTAAAGTAAGAAAACATTGAGGTATATTTCTATAAGGGGAGCATAATAAAATCTAACTTCTCCCAATTTATCTCTACAGAAAATCTATGTTGCCTCCATTCCTTGAAGATCTATATGGTAATGCGTCTTTTAATTTCTGATAAATACTAGAATTCATTACTTTCGCAACCAGAACTTATCTCGTTCAAGAATAAGAGAACCAAATAAAATAGCTCCTGTCTACAGTTTTAGTGGTGCATGGACAATTAACTGCAAGACAAAGACTTATGTCTAACAGTCACCATGGGATGCAACTTTTTTGTCTTTTTTGGGGTGGGGTGTATTCGTTGTTTTTGTTTGTTTGCTTGTTTCTTTAATTTGAGTAATATAGCTACGATGTTGAGTCATATAGCTACGATGTTGAGTCATATCGCTACGATGTTGAGTCATATCGATACGATGTATGCAATGTGACAGTTTATAGTGATGTCTCGCACTGGGATATTATGCTGCAGACATACTCATTCATTTTCCACCCAATCACATTAGTCTGACACCAGGCCGACCAGTCCTAAAAAAAACACTATTAATGCTGAGCGCCTATCGAGGCAGCTGCTATTATCCTTTATATAAGTCGTTCGAATGACTCGGTGTGGTTTGAACCCGCAACTATTTGTATCCGTGGCGGACGCTCTACCAATTAGGCCACCAAAGCGGTTCAAGGGAGGCAAGAATACAATATATTGTTTTGGTCAGTCTTGTTTTCATCAGAACGGTTAATATCTGTCAATAATTATCAACAGAACACAACACTGTTTTTCTATTTAGAACTGAAATATATGTGATAAACTATTATGTTTGAAGAATACGCATAATTGTATTTTATGTTTCACCTTCTGCAATAAAGTTTAGATGATGCCAGGTGAGAAAACGTTTAAATGGTCATGCCACTACGGAAGCACCCTGCCGGCATTTAAAATCAGGTTCTACCCAATCACATTATCCTGACACCAGGCAGACCAGTCCTAAATGAGCGCCTAGTACCAAATTTATAAGCTTTTGGCATGATTTGCCCGGGGGTTAGAACCCGCGACCTCCTGCCTCAGCGGCGGACACTCTCACAACTAGGCCAACTCCCCAATACAGAAAAATTAGGAATATAAATTTTCCAATACTGGTTTCAAATATATTTAGAAAACAAAGTTTATATTATATACAGCAGTTTTAAATCACCAGTTTGTAAGGTTTATTAAATCTTTGGAGCGTCCATTTGTTTCCTATCCATCCAAAATATAATCACTGGGTAACTATTTGATGCAGTAGCCTTGACAAGTAAATAAAAAAGGTAGGGTACTATTATTAAGAAGGTCCTACAACTGATTTCCACACCCTTCAAACATTGACGAATAGCGTGACGAATAGTGCGCAACAACAGTTTCGTCCACTCTTCAATTTTTATTTTGTCATGCAGTCTCTTATAGTTGATATTGTGATGCGTCAGCTACTACACACTCGGTAATGAGGTTTTTAAAAACGAATGCGTGCATTTAAGTGGGAAGTGGATATTATCTTTCAAGGGATGTAAGGAACCGTTCTTATATTAAAGTTTTAAAGGGAATCTAGCATCTTAGAAAAGGATATTGTAACATTTCTTTAATAATTCTACTGTGTGTAAAACAATATTGTCCATAGTTCACCTCCATATATAGAGAAATAATTGAACACTCTTTGAACTGTACCGTCACATAAGACTGTATCAATCGTGTATCGCCTTTTTTAATAGCAGATATGAAAAACGGAAACATTTCTTTCTATTACAGCTACAAAAGTATGGATATATATATATATATATATATATATATATATATATATATATATATATATATATATATATATATATATTGCAAACACCATACTATTTTTTAAGATGTCGAATGCTGTCCTAGTTTTGATCGAGTTAAATATATCTAGATACGGTTTCATTGATTTCGTCACCTAATATGCATGCATATATAATGTGGTCAATTCACTATCTAAAGATCGGAGTTAAATTTGCGCCATTTCAAACAATATCATTAACTCCTGTATATACAAGTATAATCTATTCTTGTTCGGACGGTATCTCTAGTTCCATGTCTAAGAAGACAATACAATTGGAATTATTAAATATATAAGTCGTTAAATTAGTTTGTAGAGTTCATAAATTGGGACGATAACTGGAACTTAGACTAAGTAACATAAACGAATGTACTGCAAATAATGATTGCTAACTTTAACAATGGTGCGACTGCTCATAGTAGGGTGATGTATTCAACAGAAGGAACGAACGTCTTTTCTGATATCAACCTCTGATGTTTTTGAGAAAAATATGGTTATACCTTATTTAAATAACATGATGTGTATGTCAACAGTTTGATAAAAAGAACCATATTTTAATGTAAACCTCACCGCTGATGACTTTCAAAACAAACTATAATAAATGTTTTCTCCCCTTGTTTTCTTTGGTTTTTACTATTTTCTATATGATGCTGCTAGATAAAATAAAATGGTTCGAGAATAACATTCCCATACGTTATATATATTCTGACATTTTGACGTTATATTTCCCCATTCTCAAAGAAGAAGCTGATTGCAGCAATAAGAGCACTGAAGAATGGGCAGGCACATGAAACAGACCACATCACAGTTGAACTTATCAAGAATGGTGGGGGGATGATCACTGATAAAGTGTCACGTTGTAAGAATTAACAAGATTGCAACATGTATATGCTAGACCCTGAGGCTAATAATTTCGCGCCTTCAATTTGTATGAAGGTCAATTCCGCGAACAATGACGTCAAGCCAGTTATTTGACACGGTCTTACAATTCTTGACTGTCCTTATTTTTGGCAAGCCAGTTACGTAATATTACCATACCATGGTTCACAGTTAAGTGATGAAATGAAATTCTGTGTTCCGATCAACTTGACAGACTGTTTGGAAGGGGCAGAGTCTGATAATTATAAGAATCAACATCCCCACGGAATTTACCAAGGCGTGGCCAACATTAGAATTGCAAGCTTAAATCTATTTTCGTGAGAACTAAAGGTAGTAGTCGCTAAAACCAGCTTGCGAAAATTATAAAGCAAGATAAGCTACTCCGACGTCATTCGAAAGTGGCGGAAAACTTGTTATTCTGGGAATTAAAAGAATCTTCATTCAGTAGAGGAAGCCTTTAGGGATTAGCGGAACTGTAGTAGACATATGTAATTACGCCAGTGCGGTTAGTCAGAGTCTCTGGGAGACAAAGAAAAGGGAAGAACGGAGGTAGACATTAGGCGTACTTGAGGGAATTGGATTACCAGTCCAGATAAAGGTCATACAGATGGGTAAAAACAGGACAGGAGGAAAGTCTATCATACTAAGTTAGATGATTTAATAGGCCGTCTCTTATCGAGTGAAAGACGAGAGATATGGTTTTAATTTGAATTTTATTTGAGAGATGATTGTTATTTAATGATATTAAACTGTTGTTTATTTGAATTTCAGATTTTTGTGCTTTCATTAATTTAACTGTCGCACCGCTGACTGGGGGGCTCGGAGCTTTGAATCTCCCTATCACTATTTCAATTACCGAAAAAACGAGCCAGAGTGGGTATCTGTAATAACTTAAATAATATTGGGAGCACCCCATCCCAACCTAATTAAAGGTAAACCTCTACAATGATCTACTAACAACAATCTGCAATAAGATCTGACAGACAGGTGAATGGCCAACACAGTGAACCCAGTCACTCATTATAACACTCCCCAAAAAGGTAATATCCAGCTGTGCCAAAATTATCGAACTATCGGTTCGATTAGCCATGCTAGTAAGGTGATGCTGTAGATCATCTTAAACAGACTGAAACCACAAGCAGAAGAAATAATCGGAGTGGAAGAAGCACAACAGAACAAATATTGAATCTCAGGGTTCTGTTGGTAAAGTACTCGCAAACTCAAAAAGACATCTATCATGTGTTCATAGATTTTAACAATGCAGAAGTACAACATGGGTCAAAAGTTGACCAATACCATCAAGTTGTACGCCAAGGCCACCAGTTACTGATTTATGACAACAGTTGGAGTACGTCAAGGCTGTCTCCCGTCACACATGTTTTTCAACATCTACTTAGAGCGCATCATGACTGGCAGCGTCCATGGTGGCAGAATGAGATATGGACAGAAAACAAAGTAGACTGACAACATCACAGAATGGACCAAGACAGGATTTGCGGAGACACGGGCATTGGCACATAATCGAGACAAGTGGGGGGAATGGTCAGATGTTCAGCAGCACAGTGCTTCAACGACCACACAAGGTCAAGAGCCGCTCCGTTGGCATAGTGGTTAGAGGTTGTGGGTTCGATCCCCTGCCGAATCATACCAAAGACTTTTAAAAATGATACTAGCAGCTGCCTCGCTTGACGCTCAGCATTAAGAGGTTAGTGTTAGGACTGGTCTGTCCGGTGTCAGGATAATGTGACTGGGTGGGACATCATGCTACATGTCTGCTAGACATCACTATAAATTACCTCGATATGACTGAAACTTTTTTAAAGCTACATTCAAAATCCTAATCAAACAAAAAAACAAAAGCCAACAGACTGATGAAGATGATGAATGTGTGTTGACTAGGGTATGTCTTTAATCTGAGGATGTTATCAAGAGCGAGTGTTTTATCTAGGAATATTGTGTTGCTGCATTCACTAAACGTACTTGAGATAAATCTCCAGAATACCTTCTACATTCTGCATATTATTATTGACTTAGATACGATAAGCCTTTAGTAGGTACTTCTAACATTTAAAGTTATTTACAGTATATTAAAATTGCCGTTATGACTTATGTTCCATTGTTATTGTCCAAAACAAAGTGTGTATCTTACAGCTCTCTCTTTCTTCTCCCCCTTCTCTCTCTTTTTTTGCACCATTCTGCACCTATCCCGCTATCGCGTATTCCGGAATCATTCCGTTATCGAGCATTCTACATCCCTACGGTTATCACGCATTCTGCAGCCTTCCGGTTATCACGCATACTACAACCCTCCTGTTATCACGCATTCTGCAGCAGCCCTGCTATCGTACATTTTGCATCAATCCCACTATCACGCATTCTGCAGATTAGGTCAGAATCTAAATAAGAACAACTAAAGCAGCATAACATTGAACTTTGTTTCTAACTTATAGAAATTTACGAAAGTTTGATCCAGAGTGTATTTAATTCATTGGTCTAAAATATTTAAATATTAACTAGATTTGTGTTCAACATTAGCTCTAATCAAACACCGCTAGCTGTACGAAGAAGCGACATTCTGTAACAAGCATATGCTTGGACAGAAACGAAAAAATCTCAGATCTCCATATTTTGTTTTAATTTCCCAACTGATTTAAGATCAGACATGTTGTGTGTGGCTCCTATATTAATAAACGTATCATACTTGTAAAATAACATTCCTTAATGATTGTATTCGTAAACTAGCAGTTGTTTGTTATCAAGTGAGAGTTTAAACATGCTAGGATATCCAAATGCGAAGTTAACAAATGAAGCACAGTATAAGCACAATGGAAAATAATAGAGCTGTATCGAGTGATTGTTTCTTAACAAAAATCTTTATGACGGTAGACTGCAAAAGAGGCATTGTTTATCTTTTGATTGCATGACCATGCGCTAAATTAGATTAAGTAGATCATGGTCACAAAAATAATCTTTTAAGTTGGCGCTCTTCTTTATATCTTACAGGCGGATTCCAAATGAATAACCATGAGCTGAAAGTAAGACAAAAGGACAAATACAATGATGGTCTTCAGGTTCGAAGAATGGCGTTTACCGAGAGAAGGAAAGGACGCATAACTCTGATCAATTTCCCAACTTTTATCGTAATCAGAGACTATAAAATAATTGCATGGAAACATAAAAAAGAATTCTCCTATATCAAATCATTCACGAGATGTCACTTGTACCCAACAAAAATTGCACGTGTCAACCGAGTATGTTTCGTCCTCTTTTGAGTTCTTATACATATATAATTACAGCAAATAAAACTTTTTTAAAAATCTTATTTGAAACATGATGCTGTTAATATATAGCAATATTCAGCTCTACAGTTAGGCTAAAATATATATCGGACAGCAACATTGTTTAGAAGCTACGTCCTTTGTTGTAGATAATGACTTTGACTGCGAGCGACAAATCGTCCTGATGATTGTGAATTTATCTACGAGCTACGACGTTTGCTAGTGACAATGACTTTGCTACGAGCTTAGTCTTTTGCTAATGATAATGACTGCTTACGAGATACGACCTTTGCTAGTGATAATGACTTTGCTACGAGCTTAGTCTTTTGCTAATAATAATGACTGCTTACGAGCTACGACCTTTGCTAGTGAAAATGACAGCTTACGAGCTACGACTTTTGCTAATGATAATGACTGCTTACGAGCTACGACCTTTGCTAGTGATACTGACTTTGCTTACGAGGTACGACATTTGCTAGTGATAATGACTGCTTACGAGCTACGACTTTTGCTAGTGATAATGACTTTGCTACGAGCTTAGTCTTTTTGCTGATGAATGTGACATTTTCTAAGAACTACGTCATTTCCTGAGGATAATTAAAGTCCAATGTTTTACTTCTATAAACGAATGAATACGTCCGTAACTGCAATAAATAAAAAAAAATATTGACCAACTGATTTAACTGTTTTTTCTTTGCATTTACCGCTCGTTATCATCAGCGCCGGATTAAGCACCGTGGAGGCCCATAGGCAGTCAAACTTTTGGGGCCCCAGACCCACGGTCACGGTCTCATGGGGGCCCCTGATGGGGCCCATAAAAGTCGCGGGGCCCATAGGCAGTTGCCTACTCTGCCTAATGGGTAATCCGGGACTGGTTAACATTCATTACATTTTCCTTCAACTAGGATTTAAATATTTTCAGAACACTTTCGACAAACAATTGGTTATTTTACCGGTTATTCAAATATATGACCATATTGTACATTTTTAGTATTATTACCTGCCGATTAATTCTAATTGGAATAGAAAAACGTGTAAGTGAAATTTCTTATGATGTAATTTAATATTCGATAGGCTTTGGCCGGCGAAGGATATCTTAATTATGATTGTTAACAATGCTGATACTGCAAAAACAGTATATATGGACGCTAGATAACATTACGTAATCAAGGTGCATGTCAGGTACTACGAAACATTAGAAGTCAAGTCAACATTAGCATTTGAACACGTGAGATATGGAAATAGCAAAGCAAGAAATGACCCCTATCCATCTCTCCATTCTCAACGAAATAGTCATGAGTACGAAGCATCTCTCTCATCCAATTCGAGTTTTCTCGTGGTTTTTATGAGATACCGTATACATTGTGGAAACAGCTTCACACAATAAAGAAGCCCTTCCTTTGCGATTATTTCCACAAGAGACAGCATTTAACTAGTGGTACGTTATAGTGCTCAAAAGAAGGAAAATTAATTGGTCAATGAATATGTGTCAATTACTGTCGTGAAAATAAATTTATGGTCTAATATATTTGTTCACCGTTCGAGTGCCTCCCAAACTAGCCCTAAAAATAGAGAACATAAAGATAAAACAAGTCAGATGTTTGATAGAGTAAGATGCATGCCTTTTATTTACCTGGCAAGCGATAGCTTCATCAGTAAATTCGTTTTCATATGATGTAAACATCTGTATATAATAGAATATATTTTATATTATCCAATAAGTTCTTGCATGAAGAAATACATTATTGATTTTGTAGTTAAGGATATAGGGGAATACTATTCGGCTTTTATCTGTAAAAATATTTATAAGCTATGATTTTAAAGCATCTTAAAATAAAAAAAGATATCTGAAACACTTTGAATTCCTGTCTTTGTTTTTAATAAATTACACGTTATCTTTTGAAAAGGTTTCAGTAATAATAATAATAATAATAATAATAATAATAATAATAATAATAAAAATACGAAAAAAATAAAGAGGACAGAGGAGGTAAATAAGTAATAACGAAAAATCTAACAACGCAATCACAATATTGTTTAATTATTGACAAATGCATGATCGTTTTTTGATAAACATTTAACTATTCATGCCTTTGATGATGATACTGAAGATATTTTATACGGAGAAACAATATTGAGTTGTTCATTTTGATATTCATATAATAATTAGCGGAAACTTAGATGATCGTGATGGAAACTACGAGCTTTGCAAATGTAGGTTCATCTACAGTACATAATATCGTAGCACAAACCGATATTTATTTCAACACACATAGTTCCGGTCATATCATTGACCTCTTAATGCTGAGCGCCGAGCGCCGAGCGAGGCAGCTGCTAGTACCACCTTTATCAGACTGGTTTGATTCGGCCGGGGTTCAAATACACGATCCCACGCATTCGATGTAGAAGCTCAAACTGCTTGGCCACCGGATTGGACTCCATGTTGAAAAGACCTATGAATCTTGATACGTTTCATCTCGAAAACAGTTTGAGGTTTCCTTGTGTCACTGTTAGGGTTTCTAACAGCTGTTTTACTGTTACTGTTAAACAGCTGTTTTTTTGCGAAAAATTAAAAACATCAAACAGCTGTTTTTTTCAGAACTGATTTTACTGTTTTTTCTTTAAAAAACTTTGCTTAATAAAATATTAAAATTAAATACAAATTGTTTAAAATGTTTTTGCCTAATAATATAAAAGTGAGGTTATGTAACATGTAACGGTCTTTTTTCAAATCCTTTGGTGTTTGTGACACATTATTTCCAAAGAAAGCTATAGAAGAACCAGAATTTGATGATTCGTTGCTGGGGTTGCTGGATAGTGACGAAGTTGCTGAAGATAACGATTTCGATGACATTGCTGATGTTGACATTATTGAAGACACTGATGCTGAGGAAGAAATTGACTACAATGAAATTCTTAAGAATGCACGAAAATTGATCAAATTTATCAAAACATCTTCAGTTAAAAATCAAGTATTCCAAGACAAAGTCTTTGCTGAGCTTGGACATCATAAGGAGTTGCATTTGGATGTCAAGACTCGCTGGAACTCTATTCCAACAATGCTAGACTCCTTAATTCAGACAGAGAAACCTCTTCGTGAGACACTTTTGGAGTTTGAGGCAGAAGAATATATTAATTGCGTTGATTTTGAGGCATTGAAAGTTCTGAAAAATGTGCTAGAACCAGTTGAGCTTGCTGTCAAAAATTTAAGCAAAGAAGATGCTACATTGTTGTCTGCAGATGTAATAATCAAGTTTATGCTTCAAAAACTCTCAGACATCGATCATGAAATCAGTCGAACGCTTCATGACAACATAAAGCGACGCATTGATGAGCGAATTAACAACGATGTTTTGAACCTTTTACCTTCACTTAAAGATCCTTCTATTTCGCCATCAAAAAACACACTTATATTTGCCGCCAGTCTTGCATCTCGCTTATTCTGTGTTATTGACGATTGCGATGATGATGATGAAGAGAAACAATTTGAAACTCTTTCAAATGATGCCGAAGAAAGAACAATGTCACTTCAAGAGGAGCTGATTTTGAAACTTCAAGAGAGTACCACCACCACTAACGCTGCTCAAGATAAATTCAAATGGTTGAAGAGTGAATTTGTATTGTTTAAAAACACTGGTAAACGAACAGATCATCTTCAAAAGCTTTATGATGCTCTACTATCGATCAAACCCACTTCAACTGACGTGGAACGTGTTTTCTCCGTGAGTGCTAGCTTTTGCACTAAAATCAGATCTCGCTTATCTGACAAATCGCTGAATGCACTGGTCTTCCTCAAATTTTTTTATAATAAGTCGAAGAAGAAGTAAAAAAAAGTTTTTTAAAACATGTCATTAAAAACATATAAATAAAAAACTTTGCAAAACAAATTTTTTTATTTTAATGCATTTTAAGGAAAAACAGTAAAACAGCTGCTAACAGCTGTTTTTTGGAAAATAAGAAACATCAAACAGCTGTTTTTTTTTAAAAAGTACTGTTTTTGAGAAACCCTAGTCACTGCCAATTCTGCTGTTGAGAACACCTTACATGACACGATTTGTCATTTCTCTGAACCGCTAAATTATCCGCGACAAAGTAAATATACAATTGAATTTGTGTCGACGTGTGATCAGATATTCCACGTTAGTTACATACATGTAGTTGAACATTTGGAAATAAACATTGATTACTTTTGTGATTTCAATACCCAAAGATGTTTTATGCTATTCCAAATTCCACAGCATTGATTTCCCCGAGTTGTCATGGGTTTAACGCCATTACTCAGTTACTCAGTGCAAGATAAGCTATACATGAAATCCAGTATAAATGGCGGGGAAAGAACCGTGAAAACCCTGGTAAGAACAACCGACGAAAACAAGGCTATTAGTAAAACTTTCTCACATTCGCAAATTGACCCAGCCCGAGACATGGTTGTAATTTAACAATGTTTTCACTTGGTCAAATTCCGTTTGGATTTCACAGGGCGTTAATGTATACTGTAAATTCACTCAGGGAATAAAATATTGCCTAATCAATATATGCATCAAATGTTGGTAAATATGCGAACAGTTTTAGCCAGATTTCGATGCGCTAGTCATAACGTACGGTAGAGACAGGATAAGTCAATAGTATCCAACGTTCCCTCTAAGCGAATTGTAGGTGTTGACAGTATCGCCTCACATAATTTTGTATTTTTCGTCTCGGCAAAACTGTATCAAATTTATCCAGATAAGTGTAAGTATTGGTTCGATTGTTGATACTACTGAGATGAAGCTTTAATGGCATACAAACATCCATATAGTCATCATAATGTCTACACACACACGCATATATATATATATATATATATATATATATATATATATATATGGATTGACTGTTTATAACATTCACCATTGTACACATGCCATTAAATATTTACAGAAATAGTTCACTCATTTTTTACCGTTGATTATCTTCTCTATTTCGTCAAGTCATCATGTTGATTATGAAGAATACATATATATGCATCAAATATATTGTTTGATATGTCATGCAGCCAATTATTCAATCAAGAACAATGCTTTTTATGAAACATAATGTATTGCAATATCTATAGGTTGTTCGATAGATAAAAGCGCAGACCGTTTTACAACTGGACGAGATATACTGCATCTTGCCATCCATGTCTTCCGCCATTATTGTGAGATGAAAAAGACGCTTTCATATGGCACAAAATCAAATATTCCGTGCTAGATGAGATATCAATCAGAGATACCTTTTCATTTCCGTGTTGAAATTGACATAATTTGCTTGAATAATTATTTCACAGTAGCTATTTATTGGCTCTATCATACCTGCCCATGTTTAAGACGCATGCTAGCTATCATTCGTTATGAGGTGTACTCCCCAAACAGTTACACTGATCACTCTTTGTGATAGGAACATGTGCGTGTAAAATGGTTTATAACTCCTACCATGCTCACCGTTTTATGTTGGTTTCTTCTATATTAAATGTTAGATATGATTTCTAATACAGAGGGTATAATCATTATCATTGCAACGAGTGCCACGAAAATTCTGTCAACTCTTGTCACAAAAACTCATCAGCAATATGTCGACATAAAGTATCCAAAGAACGGCATTGATTGTGCTCAAAGAGCGACTAGAAACTAATCAACTGAACGCAATTAATCTACTTCGCTGGACAAATATTAAAGTACATTATCTATGACTAGGTGGAGATTCCACATCAATTCCGCATTTACTTTTCTCTGTGCTCCATCCATCATTCCTAATATGAGTTTGTATGTCACTTTAATCATTGAAAACTAATTCAAGTTCATTCGTGTTTTAGTGATGTTATCTAAGAGCTACATGTGCATAATTTTCAGTGTCTTATCACCAATGTTTGCAAAGATAAATTCTTAAAATTACATCAAGAGGCAGTAGCGTCACTACGGGGTTGACACAAAAATGACTGTCTATAACATTTTTGAATTATGGTGCAGGAAGAAGGTCCACGAGGGCGACACCTTGCGTAACCGCACTGGGTGACACCAAGCTAGTGACGCCAATGGCAACATGTAAGTTTCATTAGAACCAGTGCCACGTGTCCCTTCAGTCCCAAAGTGAACACAGTATTATTATTGATATTGTTTTTCTGTATTTTAATCAATGTTGCGAAGATTTTATTTCATACATTAGTTTCCCATGGAAGGCTTAGTAATGCAATTTCCGAAACGATAATACTTACTGGATTTGCAGATTTAATAGATTCTGAGGCTGCTATACAGAACGCATTTACTAGCTAATAATTAAAGATTAAATTTACCAAAGTATTCAATCAATGGAAATGTAAACATCTCAAGTGTTAGTCAGATTACTGAAGCCACTGAAATTCTTTCTAGATGATGACATTTTATAAAGGTTTATCATCAGATATCAACTTAAAATAAGAAGACTCTTTCCATGAAACGACTAATCCACGTCATTTGATAACATACCTACCTACTTACCTGCCTGCCTGCCTGCCTGCCTGCCTACCTACCTACCTACCTACCTACAGACAGACAGACAGACAGACATACATACATACATACATACATACATACATACATACATACATACATACATACATACATACATACATACATACATACATCGGGACCTGACAAAATGTACTATACATACATACATCGGGACCTGACAAAATGTACTTCATAACAACAATATATATAACTTTTGGTTCTTTACACGATGTCAAGTACAGACATACACTTGCAGAAATAATATTATAATTGCAGTCATCTTCATGACCAAATAGCAAACCTTCTGTGATGATAGCGCCTTGTGTCCTTGAAGTTCATAAACCTCTCAACAGTTAGTATAAAAAAGAACTGCCGGTTTGGTATACTTAAAATCGAAATTTAGAGTCTTATAATTAATGAAAGTGCATTGCAATTAGTTAGCGATGGATGCATCTTGTTTTGTCTGTCTATTCTACTCAATTCTGCGTTTCGGTATGTGATAGACTGGATTTATTGTTTTTGTCAGTTATGTACGAAGTACATGTGACTCAAGCACGCCGTGGCCCGCTTTGAATCAGCCGCATGCGTGTTTCGGTTTCGTCATTGATTGGTTGGAATCATACTATGGGAACAAATATGAATTATTTCAATATATCTTATCCAAACGACGATATGGAATAGCATGTTCTATTCAGTTAGAGTGTAGTGACTAAAGTAAAATGGGATTGCAGTTGGAAATGTACTCGAAATTACAATACAATTTCGAGCTATGTAAGTAAGTTTTAGAACTCATGAAAGTTCAGTTAAGGCAGATTTGCAGAACTAATAAATTATATTTTTAGGAATTTCAAGTTCCAAAAATATAAGTATAATATTTTGCCATTCATATTACCAGCTAAATTGGACATGATTATGCCTTGTAGTGGTCTTAGCTTTGTTATGACCTGTATAGCTTCCATCGCCAGCCTAAATCCGACATATCGCATCAAAAGGATAACGTGAAATATTACAAAGCAGTTGGTGCGTGATAATCCATTCAGCCAGCGGATAAAAGAATTCTTCCTCGTCTTGGCTTATTGGCTCTGAGACCCTTACGTTCTAACAAAACCTTCAGTTGCTTTTTTTCTCGAATGAAGTACTTTGACTTGTAAAATAGTACGTGTTCTCTAAAAGATTTGCGATAGACATTGACTTACATATGCTTAACTTTGCCAATGTTACAGAGATAACTGGGCATAGTCTGAGACTTTCCATGTAGGAAAAGGTACGAACATTTCTTATAAATAACTGTATGAATGATTCGAATGGTATTTTCAATACTGCATCTATTGAGGACATTATGAATATCTCGTTGATTTGTGTGCTTGTTTGAAAGTTATATTTGTGACTCAATGAACTCGTCCACATCGTTAGCGTAATCATTTCAATTTTTAAATGATCGAAACAGCTTGATTAGTTCATCCACAAACAATAATAATAAATCAAACGCTAAACATCTACTACGCGAGATTACATTATTTATAATCTTCGTAGTTCTTACTACATCATACTATTTTTAGCCACACGTGTCCTGCAATTTGAAAGCGTTCGGTATGGAACCATACATTATGATTCTAACAATGTAAAGTTAACGGGGGAAAAATGAACATCTAATTACATAACATAAAATTTGGTCTCTTAGTTGGAAATAAACTAAGCATTTTATGGCAATATGTTGAAATAATATATGTAAACTGTAACTGACATAAAGCCGCAAAGTTAGTTAAAATGGTGCTGTATCAATATATAGCTGTGTATTTAAAAAGAAAAATTCAATGGACACAAAGTGCACAATGAACTTTAGGCTTAAGGTCCAGTAGTGCAAGCATTTCGCAAAACAGGTGCATGGCAAATTAAAGCATGTTGTGAAAATGGCATCTTTATAATTCTACCTCAAGACACTAACGCATAAGCATGAACATTAGCATCCGTACAAAAATTGAAAACCTTGCACTAAAATGGATGACACCGATGATATGCTTATTTCATAAAACTAATACTTCTTTTGTTTTAGAATAACTTGTGAGAAAGGAAAGAACAACACATTTCGCAATATTTGAATAATAATGGAATGATTATTGATACAACCGGAAATGCAAACAGAAAAATCCGATAAAATATGCATGGAAAGTAGCATTCCCGCAAATTAAATATTTATCGATTCAAAAAAGTGGCTAAAGACATTTTGAGAATTTAGAAAGCCTTTACTGAAATACACCATAGATCATTTCGGTAAATAATGTCTCGAATGTAGTTTCTGTTAAAATTCCTTTAATTAGGTGGACCCTAATAAATGAATGTGTAATATATTTATTTAGAGGATCTCATGTCACTAAAACAATAGAGTCGTTTTGTGAATTTAACGACATTTTCTGCATATGATACGCTACGTAGCAGCCAGAATATTTGGTGTATGAAGCACCCACACCGACTCTTCAAAAAACAACCCACAGATAGGACGCTAATGTAAATAATAATGCCTTAGACATCTCGGTCACCTGGAGCTCGAAAACATTCAAAACTTACATCAGAGCCGTAATTAGATATTTTTTTTTACTTACTGTCTGCATACTCTGGTTAGTTAACACCGCTCCTAAAGGACAATTTTCTGAAAATGGGAATTCCGAACCAGAGATTTACAGCTATGGACCTAATAGAGATAGACCTTACTTGCATAGAAAATTAAAAAAAAGATTTAATAAAACAAATTAGTAATGAGAATGCATTGATTTTTGGTAGTTATAAAATGGTATTGAATTCCGATATCAACACATACAGCTAAAGAACAAATTAATAATTAAAAAAACAAAGTTTCAATTGCTCGCTCATCTGCATTTAAAAACGCAAAAACATTACTTTCTAACGAATACAGATTGATCGTATTCAGGAATAATGCAATAAAACGTAATAAGCATAAGATGTAAGTAGTTTCAAAGTACTTATTATAGTGCATAGCTTCCACCAATACACATTTATATTTGTTAGAACGTCGCATACATGTAATAGCTTCACTATATACAATTAGATTGTTTTAGTTCGGTAAGCGACTGGCGCAACCTATTTTATCAGTTGTAAAATTATGTATATCCATTTCTTTCTTTCTGTATTTTGGAAACACGAAATAAATACTAGAAATAATTAGGAGAAAAAAACAAACCCTATAAGAAACATAATATACTATGGAGAAATGCAATGAGTATTTCTTTGGATTACATATTTTAAATCACGCTGCTTGTTTGCTATTGGACAGACTTATGATGAATACATATTTTAAATCACGCTGCTTGTTTGCTATTGGACAGACTTATGATGAATACATATTTTAAATCACGCTGCTTGTTTGCTATTGGACAGAATTATGATGAATACATATTTTAAATCACGATGCTTGTTTGCTATTGGACAGACTTATGATGAATACATATTTTAAATCACGATGCTTGTTTGCTATTGGACAGACTTATGATGAATACATATTTTAAATCACGATGCTTGTTTGCTATTGGACAGACTTATGATGAATACATATTTTAAATCACGTTGCTTGTTTGCTATTGGACAGACTTATGCTGAATACATATTTTAAATCACGATGCTTGTCTGCTATTGGACAGACTTATGATGAATACATATTTTAAATCACGATACTTGTTTGCTATTGGACAGACTTATGATGAATACATATTTTAAATCACGATGCTTGTTTGCTATTGGACAGACTTATGATGAATACATATTTTAAATCACGATGCTTGTCTGCTATTGGACAGACTTATGATGAATACATATTTTTAAATCACGATGCTTGTTTGCTATTGGACAGACTTATGATGAAGTAGAGGGTTGCAGATTACTTTATAGAGCTCAGCATTTATATATGGTGTGAGACAATAATGGCATGTGAAGTTAAGAAGATTGCATCTAACACGCACATCTCTTGCGTGTAGACTATTACTTAGCCATAACAGTATAAAAAGGATTGAAAATAGAGAAAAATGATATGTGATAAAATAAATCACCTCTGCTAAAGAAAGGGTCAAATGTGAAGAAAAAAAAAACAATTTCCTGATCAAAAGAAATGACTTTTATCATTTTATTTCTGCATAGATGGCATGATAACTAAGTATTCGGACTTAGCAATTGCTTGAACATCAGGAAGCTCATTAAGAAAAAACAGGTAGTAGTAACGTATTACAAAGATATTTCATATAATGGCATTTTAATTTAATAGGTCACTTGTGTTATGCGAAGACTACTGAATCAGAAAAAGGAGCCAAATGATTAACGAAAGGACAAGATTAAATAGGGGACATAAACTTTATTAATAAATGGAAAATTGGAAATCATCTAACATCCTCATAAAAAATTGCTTCTCATCTTATTTCTTCTACGATGACATGGCATACACGCATATGGACTCGGTAGTTGATTTAATATCAGAAAAGGCACAAGTCTTCCAAACAACATTAACACTTTACAATGGTGGTTGAAATAATAAAAGTAATTATAAATTGGAACATACTGTGAACAATACAACGCACGTGATTTGGCGAAACTTTAACTTGAAACTATGTACAATTACGCTCTGAAACGTCTAGTTCTCGATTCAGTAACAATGTAGACATATCTGAACTGCCAATAATCGATTTTAGGGACATATGCAAGAACATATTGGTAATGTCAGAACTATTGACATCGACAATGTATGTATCACTGACATAGACAGTTTCGTTGACACTAATATTTAAAAATCCACATCAGTTTCCAAGGAATTTATATTCTCTGGCCAATACAAATTTCAATAAATCAGTTTGAAAGTATGCCCAGTCTCCGTCTCATTAAAATATAAAGATTATATCGAACCTATTAACTATATGTGATAGTTTACTCAAATTATATCCACGTAATTATAGCAAAGAAACATTTCAATGCAACCAGTTCTAATAATACCTTGATCATACCGTCCACCAAAATATGTAAACCGCATTCGTATTTAAACTGTATTATAGCTTATAGTTTAGTCTAAACGTTTGACTCGTGCAAGATTATCAAATATGTATGTTGCGGAAAAATAATATTCACCACGTGACCTACATTGTTATAGATAATGCCAATGAAATCTACGTCCAAATGTTTCTTATATCGCTCCCCAAATATAAATCAATGACCAACGTAGTAGTAATTAAGCGAGTCTATTGGACTTCAGAGTAATGTTCTCACAAAATTGGGAGAAATTTGTGGTATTTGGCATGCTGTTCAGCTGTGATTCTAGCTTTAGTACCTTCAGCTGGACTTAAAGCGTATTGTAATGAGTTTGCATAGTGTTAAAGAGATTCGGTTGAGAACTGATTAAGTCGGATACGATTGGGAATCTTTAGACAAAATGCCAGTCAGTGATAGTCTATTGATATTTGTAATAACGGTAATACTTGAATAAAGATGGATATCCTGTGTAAGTTTCAAGCTAGTTGCTTTAGAAGTTACACATTTGTTATGAGGCAGACGAAATCCATTTCTGAGAGAACATATCCACAAAACGTGTATATCAGGATTGATTTAAATTGGCTAAGATGGTCTGGAAGAGAGGTCAAAAAAGTTTGTTTACTTGATTCTTACGAAAACCACGACTCCATCACAAAAGAAAGACAGACAGATCACGTTATCAAAGCCGTTCCTTCAAACGTTGAGCAGAATTGGAGACGAAATCGAAATTGAAATTTCCACCTGGCTGATATGGAAGTCACATATTTTATACAGGATAAATTTTAAACATAATTCTGAAGAAAGTGAGACCTATACAACATAGTTTGGTAAAAGTCTTTACCATAAGTTTATTTTGTCTTTTGGCCAATATCGCTCATATAGCAAGACAAACAAGGAGACGAAGACGTTAGAAAAGATTGTTTCAATTTATGTTGATATAAAAAGGAATTAGCATTAATATACATCCTTATTCATTACTCTGTCATTTTTGTCTATGGTGTAAAATTGAACGCTTTGTGTTGGTTTTCGTTAAGTTTTCTTTTAAAATGATGGGTGATTTCGCTTTCAGCATTAGATAGCCTACCCTTAACATGACGTAATAGATATGTACCCTTTGGATCATGCTTTATACTCAGCACGAGAGAACAATTATCAATTGTATACCTTGTTATTTTAACTTTAGAGGAACCTATAGATGTCTTTTCGTACTTTATCCTACATTCAGACCAAACATACGCAGCTATCGAAGCGTTAATGGGTATCGCTTATTAAAACGTCTGTAGATTCGATTACACGAGGACGGAAATTATGCTGTCAAGCTAGAACAGATTATGTAATGTGCATTAGGAAGACCTCAGCTATTGCATTAGGAAACAAATTTTGAAACGTCAGTGATAAAAATCTATTTCATGCTGAGGCATCTGTACATGGCAGTTCACACATTGAGAAAATACCACTACTGCACTCAACAATATATTTTCATCGAGTATATGGAGTATTTGTGTGGTTTTGGTTGCCATGTCAGTTTGAGAGAATTCTTGTTGGAGTCCAAATAAAAATGCAAGTAGTTCAACCTACAATATATCCCATGTTGTCGCTATTAATGTTACATTTGTACCATGTTTAATTGCTAACTCAACAACTCTCAGTTAATTGTAATTAAATCTGTCTCGTTCTACACACTTTGTGCGCTATATCCTCCTACAGTTATAATACGCTTATACATATGATGATGTTTGAATCGAGTTGATTTACTCTGATTGAATGATCTAACAACTCGAAGTTTGCTAAAGACATTCGTCTGCCCAACAGCATGTATTTATTAAATTATTTCAGCAATGCTTCTTTATGAGTAGTTTGGAACTTATTCCACATCATTGTCTTCAAGATTAAACTGACACGTTACGCATAAAAATGTTTCAGTCAATGAAGTTGCTATCTCTAATACTTATACAGTCAGATATAGAACAATTCGTATTCGGATCAAATGAATAAAAACCAATTTTAAAAACCATATCATCATGTGGCACTATAAGAACATTACAAAACACTCTTTGATTGAAACAAATTCCTAGTCCTTGATTTTAATTCATTTAATGCTTCATTGTACCTTGGCCACATGTCTAGCTTTCCTGACACAATGCATCCGATTTTGCTTTGTCAGAAAGTAATAATGTGTAATGACACACAAACCATTTTTGCCAGTCTGCAACAAAAATCCCAAATACTGACAACTTTCCGCTCTTACTGGCGTATATTGCTTGCTGTATTAATCGCATGACAATTGTTGATATGTCTAAAGGCGTCGTAATATAGTCTGACGTTTTTATCTGATTAAACAGAAGCTGCATCGGTGCTCCTCGTTTTAAAAGGACTATTGAATATCCATACTTTTCTGAGATGAATGGATAACAATTTAAAACTACCTCATATATATATATATATATATATATATATATATATATATATATATATATATATATATATATATATATAGAGAGAGAGAGAGAGAGAGAGAGAGAGAGAGAGAGAGAGAGAGAGAGAGATTTATGATCAATGTTAATATTAAATACAGCACAATAATACTTGGACCATTTGTAACTATATTAAATAGTTTTAAAATCTTTTCGCATAGTTCCTACGTCACATGTATTTCCTTTATATATATATATATATATATATATATATATATATATATATATATATACATATATATATATATATATATATATATATATATATATATATATATATATATATATATATAGTCGTTTTGACAATACATATCATTTGTGAAGAAAGGGACACTAAATCAAATTATACATTAAGAATTTTGTCAAGAAATAATAGTGGACTGTGGTACATACCAATTTAATTTCCACTATAAATTATCATTTAACAAAAACTATAATTGTGTTCCACCCTATTTATAATTTATCGCAACCTATTGCTTAGGCAGACATTTGAAACCAGTGCGTTAATGTCGAAACGTTGATGAAACGACTGCCTTTTGATGTTGCAAATACAAGTTGCAAGTACAAATTCTTGACGGCAGACTAACTTTATCTGTGAAGAGTGAGGTTTATCGATTTCACGAATAGGTTTTCACTGGCGGATCAATTATCACTTTGAAGTCCAATCGAAATCGGACACCACGAAGACTGTAAATAACTGCTTTAAAACATGCTGAGTTAGAATTATTGTGAAGGTCCACTGCTTGCATTTAAAGCTTTGTCGAACCCTACATTGAGATAAAATATGGTGCCAATCAAACTAAGGTCCTGACACCATTTTGCATCCATTTCGCATGTAGACCGGATGTACTACATATCGCCATATTTGATGTTTCTTACGGCACAGCAAGACTTTGAAAGTTATATCATGCCGATGCAAGTGGAGTAAAGAACGAGCCGATCGTGGGTATTACAATTGCACCCTTTTGATTACACGTCCGGCACCTTAATGCGGAATTACCACGGCTGCCCGTTTCTAAGAAGAAAAAAAACGGTCTCACTCTAGCGGTGTAAACGCACGATGCATACACCGGTAGCTATTTCTGGATTGAAGCAGTCCAATACAAGACCAAAGTTATTCAGATCAACCTCTATCATCGTGTTTTCACTCTCATATGTAAACAAGGGACAAACACAAATTAATGCAGACAGAAAGAACATATACATCATCTACCTGTTCATCTAACATTTGTTACGCACGCAAGAGGTTAAGAAAGGTTGAGCGAGCGAGAGAGAGAGAGAGAGAGAGAGAGAGAGAGAGAGAGAGAGAGAGAGAGAGAGATGCTCAGTATTACTTACGCAAAAGTGAAATTTTTTGCTATAGTCCCCCCTCCTGTAAATGCAGAAAATATAATAGCGTGCTACCTCTTAGTATAATGTGAATGTCGCTTTATCCAGTTTTGAAAGAAAAGAGATACATTAGCACCAGTTTAGCAACTACTGAATGTAAGTTACTGCTTTATTGGTAGTACTAGCAGTAGTAGTTCAAAAATTTAAATATATTTTGAGAGCAAAAAAAATTCTCAAAATCATTAGTTTCATTTTATTTTTGCATACTGTAACGGAACGTATTTTTTTATTTTGTCTATTTGGCATAATCCTCTTTTTTATTCCGAAGAAGATGTAAATGCAGTGTTCAACAGTAAGGTTACCTAAAAATGAACTATGCTGACTATAAAAATATAATTGCATATAATCGTTGTGCCTATATTGGTATCAAATATGATACTATTATTGATAAACTTCCATAATTTAATTATATAGTCAAAGAGAACTCTATTATGGTCGGGCTTATCAAGACATAAGGGAGATAAGTCAATATGGAGAGAAACTCTGCAACTACATGTATTACAAATGACAGGTATATGTCGACCAGAAAAAGTGATGGGAAAATTGACATGTATCCATGGCAACTCTGTTTCAACAACAGATTATGGTTTAGCTGATGTATGTTATTTTTAAAAACAATATATCATCCTTTGACATGGATAATAGATTGGAATCAATACATTGTCCCATTGTGTTTTCCCTTATATACTTGTATCTAATCTAATTAGAAAAACGCAATAATTACATAGGTGTTGTTTTTTTAAAATTGGGTTTAACGCCATTTTTTCAGCACACGATAGGCTTATACATGGCGGCCAGTATTATTGGTGGTGGAAGAACCTGGGAAAAGCCCCAGGAAAGAACCACCGACCCACAAGAAGCTACTGGCAAGCTTTCTCTCATAACTACATTAGCCGAATCTTAGACTTGAACCCACACAGACAGAGGTGAGACAGCGTAACGGACAGCGCTATAGACCACTCGGCCACTCGGGGTCCCCTCAATTCCAATATGTATGATGTTCTTTTGTTACACATTAAAACATAAGAATGTACTGTATATGGTGTCTGGATTTATATCTTGGGCCAGTGGCTTGTATTACAAACAAACACATTATTATTGCTACTATTATTATTGCCATATACCATGGAAGTATTTAATGAGTGCTACAATGGTTTTACACATGCAGAAACAAAATGCCGTGTAAGTAAAAAATCTTTAACAAAACAATTAGTCTCAATATAAATTGAACGTAGTGATGTTGTAGATAAAATAAAGTTATGGTAATACACACATCAGTATGGCAGTCATTACGTTAATGAAGCGTATCAGTTAACGCTCTCTCATAACGAAGTGTGTCAGCTAACGCTACGTTCTTATAACGTCTTTCCAGCGAACGCTATACTGGCACGATGTAGGAAATGAATCGAGTTGCTGGAATCAAAGATGTGTATATTACTGTAGTGCAATAGGCGATTTATAAGATAGTTAGACATTAAGGTTCATGCCAGAGCTATAACCCACTATTATAATGTAATAGTTGTTTTTATACAGTACATAAAATCCAGTATGATAACGTATCGAGATTAGAGCTATGAATATAAACTGTAAATGTTTGTGTATTTTGCGGGTGTAAGGCCATTTTTGAGCAAACACTCGTCAATACATGGCGGTCAGTATATTTGGCGAATGAAGAGTCCACCAACCAACTGGAAGCTACTGGCAAGCTTTCGCACATACCCACGTTGGCTAAGCCGAGACTCGAACCCTTGCGGACTGAAATGAGATGTCAGTGATCTGTAAGGGTGAGCGCCTTAGACCTCTATGATGCCCAGGGCCTCTATGATTAGAACAGTTAAAGTAAAATACGTCAATACATTCCTCTGACCTGTAAGACATATAACCACATATACATAGGTATATACATGAATATATATTGAACATACCGAGTGTATATGTACGAATGCAATAAATGACGAATTTATCGAGATGATATGACAGCAAATATCCATGTAAATGACTTTTAATACCAATCAAACAGATTTCTTATGTTAATTTTGTTTGCTGTTGTTATATGGTTTAACGCTTTTTTGCAGCAAAAAATAGGTTATACATGGCGGATAGTATAAACAGTGGTGGAAGAACCACCGACCAACGAGAAATTAATGGCACCGATCTCAGGTACCCACATTTGCTGAGCCTGAGGATTCCCTACGCAACAGGCTGGTTCTAACTGATTTAATTTTAATGACAACAAAATGTATGTTACAACTGTAAGGTGTATAAAAGCTGACAAATGATATTAAGGCTGGGCAAATTGAAACCCCTAATGCGCAACAAAAAGTAAAAGAGTTTTGTGCAAAAATGCCGCATCAGGCTTTCTATTTGTAAACCAATATATGCCTTGGTACAAGTAGGGTTAAAATATTTTTTTTCAAATCGTTTAAGTGGTTCTCTCTCTCTCTCTCTCTCTCTCTCTCTCTCTCTCTCTCTCTCTCTCTCTCTCTCTCTCTCTCTCTCTCTCTCTCTCTCTCTACACTCAGCATTCAGAGCCACATACTTATTGTGCTTTATTCGTGAAACCAAATGTTATATGGATTAAACATTAATGAAAAATAACCCGGACAAAAATCACCACTTTTCGTGTTTCTGCCCATATCATTCATTGCACTCTTTTTCCTTTTCTATCTACTTATAATTTAATATTTCATAAAATAATTTGTTGCCTGCTACTAGCTATGCGATTTTGATGCGTATAATGGCGAGGCACACTAAGTTCATAACGGCATATAGTTGTGATGCATCAACACATACATACATAATATATGGCATTGCTGTTGATTAATTGGAATCAGGATGACAGAATGGTATAAGGCGCCATCCTTTAAAGATCATACATTTCGTGAGTTCGAATTTCGACACTACCTACCTGGGTATGTGAGTAATCTTACCAGTATCCTTCCATGTGTCTGTAGTTCTTTCCGGGTTCTCTACGACAGATGTCGGTAACCTATTTTACGATACGTGCCACTTATGGTCCAGAGCGCGTGCTACCAGTAAAAGAGTAACACTGTTAAAAACGAGATTTCTGGATGCCTTTCGCGTGCCACACAAAACCTCTTGACGTGCCATCTTGTGGCACGCGTGCCGTAGGTTGCCCGCCCATGCGTGTACAAAATAGTTTGGCTGTCATGTATATCATACAATTTGCCTATAATATGCTGAACTATAGCGTTGAACCCCACAACCTTGTATCGAGGCCGTTCGTGTTCGGATGTTATTAGCAAGTTAGCTAACGTTGGTTAATCTTATATATATATATATATATATATATATATATATATATATATATATATATATATATATATATATATATATATATATATGATAGGAGCTGTCTGCAACTTTTAAACGGTAATAGTGTTGTAGACCTATGCTGAGATTTATCCATCTGAGCAAGTTTACATGACTGTGCATGACAATAACTGAAGCGAGATATGCTACCAATATTTCACAGTGAGTCGGACTTTAAAAAAAAAACGACCTGTATTATATGTGAGCTTGTGTGATCAATATCGGAGATAATATTGCATGGCAATAAAATATTACCAAGTGACTCATCTAACAAAACCTCGTGAAGTCGTGGAAGCACGCCTGTTTTATGTAATGTAGGTCCACGTGTATTTGTATTTAAAATGATCAATCTGTAAATGTTCAATCTGTAGCAGTTTATAGTCTTAAATTATCGACTTTCCTCAGCTTTAAAAGCTTCTGTAAACATATAAGATTTTGATAATCAAATTGTAACAATAAATGTACACCAGTGATAAAGGGATATATATATATATATATATATATATATATATATATATATATATATATATATATATAGTTAAAATATCATTATATAACTTTAGAGTCAGTGGTTTACATTGCATTCAATTGTCGTTTATTGAATGGAACTTACGCCTGCCAATTATATTTATTTCCATATCACTGTTTTTCTCTTTTGTCTTGCCTTTATGACCCATTATTCTTTCTTTTTTTTACTTTTAAGTTTATGCTAAATTGTACACCTACGTCATCTAATTTGCTGGTTAAAATTCTATGTAAAACAGCCTCGATCAAAAGGCAGGAAACTCAGTAAAATCAATAAACTCAGGAGTAATAGACAAATTAGGATTTGTATATCTTATTTGGCTGGGACCTAAGAGTATGTTGCCAAAATGGAATTAACGGCATTTGCTTTTATCAAAACTCCTTTTCCCGTGAGCATATTTAACTTGCAAACTTTGCTCATTATTAAACTATAAATGAAAAAAGTGGATATCTTACCTTATTCATGCTATTTTGTTATCTGTTGCAACTTCCGTCAAATGTTATCAAGACTCTGCATAGTCGAAACTAATTAAATTTGAGATAGTTCTTAGATGACTCCTTGTCTTCAGATAATGATATTACACTTGGTTGAACACCGTACTATTCAAAGGACCAGAGATTCTTTTACTTTGAGGTTATTAGGAAATGTAAACTTAACATAGTGTTCATAAATAAGAACGATATACGGATCCTTACAACATTGGACTGGTTACATCACAGGCTGATCATGTCCTTGCCATTGTAATAAAGTACATGAGTAGAATGGAACGATGTGACTATTTCGATAGCAAAAACAAATTCAATCGATTTATTGTCTTTCCCAATTGTCATTAATTTTGTCTTGCATTGCCACATCTGGTAACACATGTAAACAGTTCTTCCATACTCAACATCGTTCCTTTAAAGAGAACTATATAAACAATAATCCCACCTGTTTCACCATCCTTCAAGTTACAAAACTTTAATATTTAATACAGATCATAACTGTTAAAATCCTTGCCTGTTTGCATCTATAGGCGTTCCTCCTTCCTGAAAAGGAAACATTTATCGAGTCCAACTATACGTAACATAACCGGTCGTTGTGCAACTGGCAACCACGCAGCAGCGTTTGATTCGTTCTGATGCCCGACAATAACTAAAGCTTTCGAGGTGGAGAATAACTATGTTTCGCTTAGTGTCTGACTCGCCACGGTGATATTCGTCTAGGTTGAATCGAATTATCTCTAAAATATTATGTGTGATATTTGGTTAGCTACATAGAGTAGTGAATGAAGAGTTAAGGCGATCTCATTACTGTTCAGAGGTGTAGCGATGATATTTTGCGCCCGGGGACAAACTATAAAATTGGCGCCCCAGCGATCTTGTGACAGATTTATTACCCTTGTTTTCTTATTATAATGTAACGTTGCAAGCCTCATTTTGGCGCCCCTGTACCTTGGCGCCCAGGGACATATGTGCCCCCCCCCCCCGCCCCCCCCCCCCCCCCGCTACGCCTCTGTTACTGTTACATCAATACAGTATGTCAGCTGATTCCAGTAATAAAGTAATTGTTTACAAATGTAATATTGTAGTGATAACAGTGACCTATGGTAACTTTCAATAATTTGGTACTTTATTAAAAAAACGTCCGTAGATGTGTTTTAAGTTGTTAAACAGAAGTATTTTTATGTGAATTCAGTTACGATATCTTATGGTGATGTGTCATCATAAATAAATCATAGACTTCTAAAAAAATGGTTTACATAAAAAATTCTAACCCAGTATGTTCCGGATTTTATGTCTTACAGATCTATGTTATGTTCAATATATTTTCAATAATAATAAACCACTACCCTTTGTATTTGGTGTTATATGCTTTCATGTTTAGGACTGTTTGAAACGATTTATTTTATTTAATTAGATATTTACAAAGAAAGATATTTTGTTTATGAATAACGTGATATCATTCGATAGTACCTGTCATAAAGACTAATGGTGGTCAACTTATCTGGTTTTGGTTTTCATCTTTTTAATGATATCGACATTGAGATCGTTTAAATTAAAGGATATTTCTCTGAAAAATACCATGTAAACTTCTAGCCAATGATATTAGCACTAAGATCGTTCAATGAATAGACATTCTCCATTCTCAAAAATGCCGTGGAAACCTTTCTAAAGACACAAAAGAACTCCTTTTAAAGGAGAACATGTATGTCTTTCTAAAGGAGAACATAGAAATCGTCCATGAAGATAACGTACATTTTCCTAATCTTTCGTATCATAGAAACATTTTCAAAAGTGTCGTGATAACTTTAATACAGGTTACAGAGGGGAAAGAAAAATAAACTCTCCAAGATTATATACTTTTATGTTAAAAGGTTTTATCTGCCCTGTCTAATCATGTTTGTGTAAACATTAAACAGAAAATGCTTTTTGTGTGGTGATAGCCTCACCAGAGAACTTTGAATGATAGAAGTAACTGCAGTTTGAATTTCAACATGTATTATTTTGAAGTATCGATAGTCAATGGATCCGTAGTGTCTATTAGAAATGAAGACTTAAATGTGTTTTTTAGAATGCTGCCAATACGGCACATGTGAAGTTCGTGTAATTGCTGTGTGAAAAACAAATTATCACTGTATTTTACTTTTCTCGGTTTTGAAAGGCCAGACAACGCGTGCGGCAAGCATAAGCAATAACAAAGGGATCGGCTTGCCTTAGTTCTCCACAATCGCACTAGGAGTGTTGACTATCAAAAACAAATCTTTCAGAATACCATATTAGATCTGTGTCGAGATTATATATTTTCCAAGATATAACAAAATAAGTATAGGTGCAGCAGGTATGTTATATTGAGTTATGAGCAAATGTCGCAAGTGGGTTGCACGACATTATGTATAAGGGCTATTCGCATTCTTAGTACAAAAATGATGCCGGCTTATAAAACATAAGTTGATTTATCCAAGTACAGTATTGAAACTTGTAGCAAATTCGTTTCGTTTTGTGCACCGCCAATAAAAACGCCAAATTAATTTGAAAACTTATAACTACTTTTGAATTGCAAAGAACCAAAGCCAACTACCCACCAAAATCACCTGGAAAATGTCTTGCAGTGAAAACAAAACTTCGTAACACTTAGTGATCCACTTTGTAGTCGGGTATAGTGATGTAATTAATTCCTTTAAAATAACGATGAATATTATATGTCAAATACGAAGTAAATAACATTCCTTAGAAGAGCGGTATATTTATAATATTTGTACGTCTAACATGAAAAAATCATGAGCCCTCTATTAGGTATAATGGTATCATGTCCTGCTCTTAATACGCATGCATCCAGACCGGCAGAGACATCTTGAAACGAGGCTAAGAGCCAAGCGATACTGCATTGAATGGAATGATTCTACGCAACAATATCGGCGACTGACGAAACAGGCTTTTACGTACACAAGAAGGTGAACAAAGAGGTGCGGCAATTTTGAAAAATTACCCGAATTATTGAGTTTCATATTTATTATGTCAATTCATACATGCAACTTGATAAATATAATTTTAATTGATTACAAGTATTACCTTCTTATGTACTGCAGAATGTACCGTAAAATCGTGGAATCGGGCCCTGACATGGCGCAGTTAATATTATTAAAAGAATAATTATGTTTGCATGTATATGAGATTAACCATTGACTATATTTAATCTTATTATTTTGCAATGAACTTGTTTATTTATTTCAGTTTGGTTTTATTTATGTGTGTGCACGAGAATGAATTTTAACCTAGCTTAGACATTTTCTTCGTAATATCGCTGTTATGTCTGCAGTGTGCCAATTTACAGTGATGGTTAACACTGAGGTATCCTGCCTAGAATCATGCCCCACCCATTAACATTATCCTGACACCATGTCGACCAATCTTAACACTAACCTCTTAATGCTGAATGCCAAACCGGTCAGTCGTAAGTATAATTTGTATACGTCTTTGGTATAACTCGATCTGGTTTCGAATCAGCGACATCCCGAATCCGAGGCCGACGCTCTAACCACTAAAGCAGTGGTTTTCTAAGACGCACTGTTAGCATGCGATTGGTATTAAAGCAGTGCTAATTTAATCTATATTATGCAAATTTTTATTTCACTTGCGTCTTCTATTAGTATTTATGTAGCAATAAAGTGAAATATACAGCAAAATCGACAAATCATATTCCTCACCACGCGCTGTGAAATTAAAGGAATACGTTAATACCAATGAAGATAATGTAATTATACATAAAGTGTGCTTTTTTTGTCTAAGGTAATGATCGATAATATTGAATCTCCAGTGGAATCATAGGAATATGTATTTCGTTTTGCAGCAGTTACTAAAAAATACATTAAACTGCGCCCCACGCCCGGCCTTACACCTTTTATTTGCCCCGCGATAACGGATATTAAAAAGAGATAATTATCGATCGGGCACAAGATTTCGATTGCCTGATAATCTACACACACACACACACACACACACACACACACACACACACACACACTTACTTGCTCGTCATGCCGCAAAGATGTAGTATCATGTCCCAAACAGTCACATTATCTTACACAAGGCAGAACAGTCCTTACAATATCTACTTGCCAAGCGAGGTAGCTGCTAGTATCATTTTTATAAGTCTTCAATATGATTCGTCCAGTTTCAATTCGAGAGAGAGAGAGAGAGAGAGAGAGAGAGAGAGAGAGAGAGAGAGATATGCAAGTATAAACGAGTAATATCTGGCTGACAGTCATTGTACTGGCACCAGCGCGAGGGAGCACTGTATCAGCGACTAAGATGAATGAAACTGACAAATTACATTGGAATTATGTTTAACTAGCTTTAGCTTTATTCCCTCTGAGTCCATATCAGATTCAATTACAAAACAGACACAAGATCAGCAATTAACATAAAGAAAACATTCAAATTACATAAGATTACATGATTTTTTTCCAATTAAAGCATTATTTGAAAATGTTGGATGTCGCGCCTAACTGCATGCAACTCAGATGACAGTGGTAACATTGTTGGTATTGATTGGCTAAATGAGGAAGTAATGAGCTATTTATTTCATAATCAGTATATTAGATTCTTGTTGGACGTCATCGAATGCTGATTAGGGTGTTTTTATAAAACAATTTCCTTTGCATTCTTTCCAATTAGGATGACGAAACTATTATTCTATTCACCGTGCACATTATTTTCTTCTCTTTCACGTGCGTACATAATGACAATTCAGAAATACAATAATGGGATTCTAACGCAAGTTTAATGAGATATTTCCTGCTTGTTTTTTTTTCTTCTTCAGAATTATAATGGTATTCAAAAATATATGAAGTTTTGACATGGATGCGATGGTAAAACTTTAGCATGCAAGTCTGGAAATAATCCGGTTCACGAGGGTGTTGTGATATTGTTTCACTTACACCACTAGCTGCGGAAAGACCGGAAATGAAGAGTAAACTTCATACGAGTTCTATCGATTTCTTGCCACGGAAAAAATTGATATGAATGACAAAGGCTGCATCAAGTTGCCACATCTTCCTGATGTCATTAGACAGTAATTATTTAGATTGTTTACTCGTGTCAATAAATTTGAATTCGGAATGCTCTGGTGGTGGGGGTCAGTGCTTTGGACAAAATATATTAACTCACATCCATGCAGTATTGTTATCATTCATTTGCTTCTGTATCGTTGCCTGACTTCTCTGTTAGGCCTGTACAAATAGTAATATCATGTATATGAAGTTTATAATATTACGAGCATATTCTTTTGAGAAAATTTGTATTTAATTTGAATGCTTACATATTTTGTGGAGATTGTAGTAGGGGCTGAAGAAGACAATTTAAATAAGATAGATTTTGAACAAACAACTTTGCAGACCTTTCTGGCAGATCATTTTCTGTACGTTACACAAAATGTACTTGACCAGGGGCCTTAACATTGTCTTATATGACATCCCGAACATACTTGACCAGGGCCTTAACATTGTCTTCTATGACATTCAGAACATACTTGACCAGGGCCTTAACATTGTCTTATATGACATTCCGAACATACTTGACCAAGGCCTTAACATTGTCTTATATGACATTCCGAACATACTTAACCAGGGCCTTAATATTGTCTTATATGACATTCCGAACATACTTGACCAGGGGCGTTAAGATTGTCTTCTATGATATTTCCAAACGTAATTGACCAGGGATCTTATCATTGTTTTTTTATGTTAGGAATGTTGACCACCGCTAAGGTGATGACCATTTAGATAATAAGGCCTTCGGATTATATTATCCATCTTATATCTAATTTTGAAGCATACAATATAATTTGCTTACATTTCGATGGATATTTTTATCGGTTTAGATGTATTCTGCAGGAACATTTGATTATCCTATCTGCGATGTAAAACATAGTAATGAATACTCTGTGCTAGCAAATGGATCACTGTTACATGGTCAGCACTATCATAATCAACTTGTTTTTAATGTTTAATGATTTTCGTAGGGAGTTGTGTTGTATCCCGTGCTACTAACTTAAGCTATTGCATTCAAATCAGAAATAAAAACGTTATTCGAAGATGAAGCGAACAGTGTGTGTGTGTGTGTGTGTGTGTGTGTGTGTGTGTGTGTGTGTGTGTGTGCGTGTTGTGTGTATGTGTGTGAGAGAGAGAGAGAGAGAGAGACACACACACACACACAGACAGACAAACATATAGACAGACAGAGAAGAAATAATTGTGATTTTTAACGTAGGTTTAACAATTGCCAAGTCAAATCGCTGCGATGTCTGCAGTGTGGCAGTTTATTGTCATGTCTAGCACAGTGGTATCATGTCGCAGACATGTAGCATCATGTCCCACTAAGTCACATTATCCTGACACCAGGCCGACTAGTTCTAACATTTACCTCTTAATGCTGAGCGCCTATTACCATTATCACCATTTTTTATAAGTCTTTGATATGACTCGGCTGGAGTTCGTACCGATGACACCGGCATTCGTGGCGGACGAAGCATACATATAAACATAAAGCCTAATAGAATGTCGATGTAATAATGATAGATGGTGATGAAGACAAAAAGACGTCATATCAGTGCTAGACAAAATAACGAACTTGACTGCATATTTAAATGTTTTAATAATATTCGTCTCCTTAGGCAATATCAACAGATTTGACTTGAACATAAATAAATCATATCAGTTATACAGTTTGAATATTTTCCTAATTTAACACAAGTTATTACATGAATTAACAAACAGCCTCTTTACACGATACATAATGTATCTCATTTATATGGTACGGAATCACACTATTGTCACTAAGAATATCATTGTTAGGGAAAGCACCGGGACAGGGAAATCCCAGTCAAGTATACATATTTAAATCAAATTAGTATTCATCATGTATTATTGTTGTTTCTCACTCTATATAAAGGCAATAAGGTTTTGAACGCATTTATGAAAACATGAATATTTATCTAAGTAGAATCTCGCCATCTATCATGTTCTTAGAAAGAGCAGAAATAAATCAAGGAAAAAGTTAAAATTGTTAGGAGTTAGAAGTATTGCGCAACGTGTCTCGAACCACTTTCTATATTTTTACGAACTGCTGTAATGTTCATTCATACGAATTTCTTAATTAGGGCAATACGGCGACCTGTATGAATGTTAAATTAACGTGAACATACCACGAAGGGTCATTATTCACTGTTTTATCTCTCAAAATAAAGTTATTTAATTTTTCCCGTGGGGTAAGGAATGGTGCCACATCCCCACGAGCGTTTATGCGCACATAGTGTGCTATTTAATTTGGTCGTCATGTCGCCCCCCTATTGAGGGACTATCGACATGAATGCAGGACCTGGGTGAGTGGGAATGGATCAAACACGCACTCAACCCTATCAACCAATCGGAAGGAGTGTACTAGAGGTGCAATGGCAGCAAATAATGACTGCTGAAAAACGGTTTTCACGTCTCGTCATGTTGAGGGTTTCTGGTCGCGAGAAAGGAGGAAAAGGTTCGATAAGCCAGCCCATGTATATCGACAACCTTGAAACGCCCTAGCCATACTTATTTCAAATCAGGTCCAGTTTCACTAATGGGCGGAAAATATTCCAATAATGTGTAAGCCACCTGTGTAATTAAATCAAATTTTGTGTAGTTGAAGATTTTTTTTCTAACTCCTAACATACCAATGTTTCTAGAGAACTTCAACTTTGAAAGAAAAAGAGGAAGGAAGGAAAAAAGAAGATTAAAAATACAAGAAGAGGATGAGATGATGGAACTATCACTTGCTGGCCTACGACGAATGCCTAGATGAATATAATATATAAAGTTAACAATCTTCACATCCTTCCTATGTCCCTCTACCCTTGCATTTTTGCGATGGTGCCACTATTTTCGAAAAACTAAAACTATATATTTGAAGCAAAAAATTTAAACTTCACGACCAGTATATATATATATATATATATATATATATATATATATATATATATATATATACAGTCAAATAAATCACATTAGTCTTAAACCTTTAGCGAATTTGGCAAGTAAGATATAGATTGTTTTTTATTAAGAAAAGTTCGGTTTGTGGAAAAGGATTTGCTTAAAATTGAAAGGAGGGGAGAGTAGCGTTGTAATTTATAGGCGAGATGGCATACACAATGCGATTTGGGTGGATTTGAGCTGATTTTAGTGGATTTGGTTGTGAATGTGAGTGGATTGAGTGGATTTGGGTGGATTTGGGTGATTCGTAACACTACATACAGACTACTGTAAAGTTCTAACTACGCGTGAAGTGGCGCGGATATTTCTAATTTAATGAATATTTTTGGAAATTAAGTTGCTATATTGGTTTTATGTTATATATATATATATATATTCGATGTACGATATTCGAACAATTCTGTCAGACACATATATATATATATATATATGGGTAATATATATATATATATATATATATATATATATATATATATATATATATATATATATATATATATATATATATATATATATATATGTGTGTGTGTGTGTGTGTGTGTGCATATATATTAATATATATATATATATATATATATATATATATATATATATGTGTGTGTGTACATATATATTAATATCTATATATATATATATGTGTACATATATATTAATATCTATATCTATATATATATATATATATATATATATATATATATATATATATATATATTTATTACCCATATATATCTGTGTGCCTGACAGAATTGTTTGTAGCGTTTGGCAAAGAAACCAAGACTCATAGGTTCAGTACACACTCATGCCAGCTTGGCGGCTGCCAGTGTGTTCTCGCGAGAGACGCCTAGCTTCTGCTTCCTCTGCATGATATATCTATGAACGTTAAAATGTTGTTAATACAATGCACATGTACAAAAATACATCCTTAAGAAAATAACGTTTGCACAAACGAGAAACTTCTAAATTCAGAAATAAATCGTGCTTTTGTTGGAAAGCGGACGATTCTTTTAATAATTTTCTTGGAAGCATTTCAGACATTTGCTATTTTCGAACAATTTGCGACAGTATATTGTTCAGCATCATCTAGTGAGCGACAAATTCAATAATGTCTGTCTTGTTTCAGACCATACCATCGTTAATTTTGGTAATGCATTTAATAATGCCCGCCAAGATAAATTACCTTGGTAGAATGTAACGATGTTTTCATTGCAGGAGGTGGGGCATTTTGGTGTAGGATGTCCATTGGAGAAAACTCAATATCATAATGGGTTTGTTTCCGCAAAAACTCATACGATTTAGATATTTATATAATAGAACAGAAAGCAAGCATGAGTTGTTCTTTGCCATTTAGATAACTAATAGGTTGTCTGCTGAGCTCAGTGGTTTTGGAAGCCAAAATAACCTACTATGCGTCATTTGAACCAACGATTGGTGCAAAGGCATCAATAGAGCACACTTTTTTATGTATTTAAAAAAATCACAATAACAATTCAAAACAAAACATGCCACATTATTAAATCATGATTATCAAATTACCAACATATCATAACTATTGGAATTATATTGGCAAATAAAAAAGTACAGAAATGCAGACTAAACTTTTACGTAATATTTTATGCAATATATTAAGGTCGATATCGTTGCCGCCACGATTGCTCTTAATTCTTCACGTTAGAGAATTATTTGCTTAGCTAAAACAAAGAAAAATTTTATTCGAATAAAACATGTATTGGTTTGGGGAAAAATTTCACCTTTCCAATAAGTGATTATTATGTGTTTCTGCATATTTTTAAATTATAACAAACTTATTTAGTGTGGTGTGTTCTTAAAAGAATGATATACTGTTATCTTGCCGATACTAATACAACTGGTTTTATTATTATGATAATTATTATTATTTATTATTGTTATTATTATAATTATTAATTTTATAATTATTATTATAATTATTAATTTTATCATTATTACTATTATTATTATTATTATTATTATTATTATTATTATTATATTATGATTATGATTATTTTATATATTATTATTATTATTATCATTATTATTATTATTTATTTATTTATTATTATTATTATTATTATTATTATTATTATTATTATTATTATTATTATTATCTTTTACATAGTGAAATTATGAGATTAAACGTCCAAAATGTATAAATGCAAATTTTATATCACACGGACCAGAATCAAATAAAATAAGTTGGATTTGTCTTGAGGAATGCAAGATACATGCATTAGATAATACTTATGACTTGAAACCTATATGCAATACAGAAGAAAGCACTTATCATCGCATCCAACATCCTATGCTAGGACCAACGATCACATGAAAGAAGTGTGTATACAGTGACACTATCGTAATCTAATAGATGACAACGAGATAGGAATCCGCATAATGATTTAATGCATATGTAAGATGAAAACGTAATTTAAAAAGGAATGAAACATTTTATTTGATTAATCAATTGGATGATGACACTCTAATATAACTTACGAAGCTTATTCAGTAACTAAGGATTCTTAAGGATTTGCATATTCTTAAATAAAAACTGAAAACAAGCAATTGACTTTATCATGGAAGGTAAAAACTGTTCGTTGCGAATTTTTTCATATGCCTGGCAGATTTATCGACGACGCCTGGCAAGTTGAAACAGTTTAAGACCATATTTCATTTTGGCTAATCTGTAAATAAATGGAATGCTTGGAATAAAGCCATCTACGGAACACAATTTATTCCAGGGTGAATGAATGAATGTCAAATTAAAGTGAACCGGCCACGAAGGGTCATTATTCACTGTTTTATCTTTCAAAAGAAAGTTATTTAATTTTTCCCGTGGGGTAAGGAATGGTGCCACATTCCCATGGACATTTAGGCATACATAGTGTGCTATTTAATTTGGTCGTCATGTCACGCACCTATTGAGGGACTATCGACAAGAATGTAGGACCTGTGTGAGTGGGAATAGATCAAAGACTCACTCAACCCTATCAACCAATCGGAAGGAGTGTACTAGAGGTGTAATAACACCAAATAATGAATAGTGAAAAATGGTTTTCACGTCTCGTCATGTTGAGGGTTTCTGGTCGCGAGAAAGGAGGAAAAGGTCCGATAAGCCGGCCTATGTATGTCGACAGCCTTGAAACGCCCTAGCCATACTTATTTCAAATCAGGTCCAGTTTCACTAATGGACTGAATATACACCAATAAAGTGCAAGCCACCTGTGTAATTCAATCACATTTTGTGTAGTTGAAGATTTTTTCCAACTCCTAACATACCAACGTTTCTGGTACCCAGTGCACGTATTGTAAGTCCCTAACACTTTTAATTATAGAATGTCTGTGAGACATATGTGGGTTGGTCACTGTTATGTTACATAGATTGTGAATTTTGATTGGCGGTGTTCGAAAATGATCAAGTTAGGTTTATCAAAAGAGCTTTTCAAATAGAGCTTTCGTACCAAATGAGAGCTCTGTAATGGCTAAATGGCAATAGCCCTTAGAAGGGCTTTTTGATGGAGGGTTACGTAATGATATCCAGTCTTCCATCATTCTGGTTTGTTTGCTCCGGTGTCCTCCTCTCGTCTCTTGTTCCGTTGGGCTTCCCTTCATCTTGATTGTCAGCACCGATGTCCTCCTGTCTTCTGGATATCTAGATCTAAAATTGTCCCTATCAATTTGGAAATACTCTGTGCTGTTGTTACCGATACCACCTTGTATTTCTGATTTAGTTTTTAGGAGAATACTGGATAACTGGTATTTGGATGAACCCTTTTGTTGTTGTACCTGATGTTATTTTCTTTAAATGCTTCAATGTTTATTTCTATATCTTTTGTTATGCTTGATGCTTCATCTAATTCTTTTTGGTTGTTTTAAGTGTGTAGCCCCGCCAAATAATTGGTCAATGAACCCATGTGACCTCCTTTTGGGGCTACAATTTACTTCTTAAGGTTGTTATAAATTTCAGAACTATTATGTTTTAGGTGTTTTAGTAGCCCGTCTAATGATTGGTCAATGAACCCATGTGACCTCATTGTGGGACTACAATTTACTTCTTAAGGATGCTATAAATTTCAGAATTAGTATAGGTCATTCCATGGTGACATTTCAAAGACACATATAAGCATGACGGTCTACAATTCGACACGGTCCAAATAACAATCAATCATCTTAAGTCTCTATCTAAACTGCTTCAGCAGTGGATCTACCAGATTGATTTATAATGCCCGGAATAAGGCAAATATAGAACGATCACAAATGTGAAGGCTGTTTCACTGAGAAATTCAGGAGGGAGTGTTTCTATTAAAGAGCCATTAAGGCTAAAAATTCAATCGATATCCTGTGAGTATTACCATTTAAAAATAAGACTTTATAATTGAATATAAAATGTAATCCCAGGATTTCAGATTCAATTAACCAAGCACCTCTGCAACGTAAAAGTCGTTATAGATGCGCGGTAATTATTTCAGGAACTCTGTTAATGGAGACAATAAAACAGAATTACAAACGTATGCCACTATGCTACTGTTCCTCCACATATTGTTATTAATCGTGTTGCTAATATTGTTCCTGATTTGTGGGCGTTTTCATAACGATCCATCTAACATGAAAAACCTCTCACCCTCCCCCCTAAATATTATCATATAGGTCCAATCATGGGACAAACGGTGTTTGCCAAATTTGAAATGTAATAGTCAAAGCAAACCTGTCAGCATCGTTCCACGATTCAAAAACATTTCACCATTGCTGCGAGCAAAATGATCTAATGTCTTAGCATAAAGTCCTCTGCATGTGCATATTCGACTGAAATGAGAAGGGATGGCACAGCGATAATATAAAATCAATTCCGAAAACACATACGTGTATTAAAGCATGAAAAAACAAATTAGAGGTTGTGCTTATTGTACAGAAAGGTGGATGCAAGAATAAACAAAATCACTGTGACGTCCACTCAAGGATTCAGATAACAATTTCGTGAAGAGTTAAATTTTCAGAATATACGATTTACCCTCAAAGTTAACAACCAGTTATCCTACTAATTGATTCCACCAGACTGGATATTTGTTTTAATGTAATTTAAAACCCTTTGTGTTGACGTGGAATCAGATGTAAGATGTAACTTCGTTACTGCTTTCACTACTGCAATTTTTGTTTTGAGTACATTTATCAGACAATACGTCCTGAATCACACATAGCACGATTGCACTGACCACATTCTCACTGGAAACGACTCAATTGCGTTTCCTAAAAGCCGTTCTTTTACACACGGAACTTTTATTTATACAAGGCGGTTATAATGCGATCCTAAAGTAAGTTTCTTAATAGTATAGGAAAATTTCCCCTTGCATAAGGATTTCGTGTAATGTTTTTATACGTTTGTGAAAACCGCTTCGGTGGCCTAATGGTTAGCGGGAGGTCGTCATACCAAAGACTTACAAACATGGTACTAACAGCTGCCTCGCTTGACGCTCAGCACTAAGAGGTTAGTGTTAGGACTGGTCGGGCTAGTGTCAGCATAATGTGACAGGGTGGGACAAAAGCTATGTTAAAAATCCTAATCAAACAATCAAAAAATACGTTTGTGAATAGATTAAGTATCGCTCATTACTCGACAATTATAAAGATACATTAGTACATTAGAATCGAAAGTGCTGTCCCTGGATTCTATAGGAGAATGCTTACTATTAACAAGCATACTCCTAAAAAATCCAGCGATAGCATATTCCGTTTTGTCTGGTGTATATTTATAATTCTCTATACATGTAATTATTCAGATACACCTTGATTTATTTCCTAGAAATCCGAAATGACTGTCTAGATAGACAAGGAACATTCCGGTAGCCAGGTGGCTAGAGCGTATGTTGAGGGTGCGACATGTCGTGGGCTCGATCACCGGCTGAGCCATACCAACGACTAAGAAAAGAAATGGTACTAACAGCAGCCTCGCATAGGACTCAGCAATAACAAATCAGTGTTAGGACTTACCGGCCTTGTGTCAGGATAATGTAACTGGGACATGATGCTACATATCTTCGGCATGATTACCTGTGCTATACATCATTATAAATTTCCACACTGCAGATATCAAAGCGATATGACTGAACAATGTGTAAAGCTGCGTTAAAGATCTAAATCACATACACACACAGCCACACAGAGATAGGCGAAAATTAATTACTAGTTCTTCATGTGAGTGTGTTTGCTACTTACACGAGTGTTTATAACACCGATCGTCTGTGCACAAAGGCTCCAAGTTGTGCGAATCTAGCATGACAGCAGCTGCAGATTGAGACGTAACTTAGAATTTGAACTCGATTGTATTAAAGGATTGAAGCATACATTTCAACGTTTACGTGATTCAGCTCATTACGTAGTAGTCATGCAAAAGTCTTCCTTTTGGTGTATTCTCTCAAGTTGACAAATGTGGTCATGCGTCAGACGTTTATGATTGCATTTGTCTCATACTATATATTGTATTTTGTATCCAGTCCTTGAACTAAATCGAATGAAACAAAATGAAATATAAAAAACCACCACAGCCATCTGTATGCAAACCATTATGGCCGGTATAAGCTAGATGTTAATATCTTTGTGCATATCTGCATTAAGAATGTGACAATGTGTTCTACCATTAGAAAAAATCATAAGAAAAAGAAAATACACTCACTACCCGAAATATATTTTATATATGTGATGTCAATTACTACAATCATACAACTAAAAGCATGCATTGTTCCCATGAGGCGAAAAGAAGTAGTCTAGCTTAGTGATATGTCGAGGCCTTCAATTCTATGGAGTGAGGATATGTTGATGCAAGTAGTCCGTACATTCCTCTGAATTTGACCAAACGATGGGTTGCATTTATTAAATACCCTTTCGTTTACCCTTCCTTAATAGCTTTAGCTATGTACTGTGAATGATATTCGAACTATTTGGGATGTAGACATGGTCCAGTAGGTAAGCGTAAGAATATCAGTGTGTGCAAGTCTAAGTATCTAAATTGGTCTCATCATTGGTGTATGATAACGAAATACATTTGGAACACCTGTATCAAACGCCACATAAAGCATGAACTATGTAATGGGTATGTACAATAATAATTAGTGTTACCTTCTTATAATAGAATTAGACACATAAACAAATACAGTTCTGAATACCCGGAAATTCTATTAAAATATTACAGGTTCAGCAATGTAGAGAGTTCGTCAGTCACTGGTTCTTGTGCTGCTTGACACATCCTGCGTGTCTGTTTCTGTCTACAAACTTGAAGAGCGCACGTGTTGTTACCGTTCAGAGGTAACAATGATTGATATATATATATATATATATATATATATATATATATATATATATATATATATATATATACATACATATTTCTCTTATAACATTTATATGTCAATTTTAGTGGTACAGACAGAAATAAGAGCTCGCAGTAGTAATTTAATCGTGCAGACACGCATTCCACGCGAAAGACGTTGACATTTTGTGACACATGAAGCGGTGTTAAGGCCAAACATAATAGACAGCATGAGGGAATGAGGACACGTCGGAATACAATATAGTTTAAGTCACACAACAAGGAACCTGTAGACCGTTTGTATTAGTTGTCGAATCTCATATAAAGGAACCTCTTCTGATAAAAACCATTATAGGTCAATGTTTTTACGGAAATACAATTATGTTTTGGGTTCATTCAATATTTAAGACTAACCGTCCCATTAACTAGTGTGGCCAGATTAAATCTTACAAGGTCATATTAAATTTCTACTTTTACAGTCTGTTGCAGAGAATTTAAATTTGATGGCAGAACGTATACCTATTTTAACGATTGCAATTTGTCTAGAGATTAATTAATCTTTCAGTGAATTGAGTTTAAACAGGTTTGCATTTAAACAAAATGAGAAGAGCCCCGTAATGTCATTGTAATTAAGAAATATTATGTAACCAATTAATACGATGTGATCATTAAGTATGAAATTCAGCTGGGACTACTCAGTTCCTTTGTTCTACATAAATCGCGTATGACTTGTTTTTAACATCTTATGCATGCTCCATATCGTATTGCCAATACATTATTGGCTATTTAACATGGAACTATATTGAGAATGTAAGCTTCATGGGCATTTCACATGAAACATTTCAGTCTCTTTATCCCCTATAATCATGCTGTCACATGTAACTGCGCTGGGAAATTTTGAATTGCAACAGATGGATGGAGCAAAAATTAAAGGAGACATTTGAACCACTTAGTACCTTAGATTATTCGATGTTACCCTTGAGACCATCGGCTTGACAGAAACTGCCATTTCGAGACTAATCTAAATAAATTAATTAACTTAGTTTCTGAAGAAAACCAAATACATTCATACTTCTAAAGATATAACTCACATGTATAATATGTGACATACAGAAAATACTTAAAGGAAAAGAAAATAAATAGAAAACATCATAAGCTTCAATTCTGAATAACAAAAACACCAAACTATATCAGAATAGAGATGACAAGAGACCAACAACCTTTGTAATATATATGAATGCAAGGCTCCGTAGTGAAATAATAATTATACGATTTGAATTATGCAAGGCTCTATGATGGCTTAATGATTTTAAGACGTGAGTTATAAATGTCCAGTTACATAATAGCGATTAAAAAAACTTGCATAGCTGATAAAATGAAAGGGACATATAATTGATATCACCCTTATAACAGAGAGAGAGAGAGAGAGAGAGAGAGAGAGAGAGAGAGAGCAGCAAAACGTTTGCTGAAATTAATACGTTAATTAAGCAAGGAACATATTGCAAACACGTTTAATCCATTCAGATGAAGTTTCTTTCGGTTCGCTTATCTGCATAAGTATATTTAGTATTTGGCCACAGTGATCTCTTAATAAAAAAAAGAACTATTATCATTTCCTGTTTTATTGTTTTCTATATTTAAAAGGTAAATATAAGTGTCTCAAGCTATACACAATTGGTTCAAGCTGTACCTACCATTTTCATTTTGACTTTTTAATTAAACTAGTTTATGCAAGTCTTCACAGATTCCTTTGAGTGAATAAATCCAGGAAACTATGTTTTGTAATTGCAAACACTGATCATAAACATGCTGTCATCCTTACTAGAATTACAACTAACAAAAGACATGCAACAAGAAGGGCGTATTTAATAATGTTCTGGATATTTATTGCAATTCAAAGCAGTAAAAGATCAGTTTTGATTCAGTGCACCATTGATTTTACCTAAAAAATGCAATAATAAATGACATTTAATACTACTAATACTACAACTACTACTACTAATAATAATAAGAACTTTGCATAGCTTCTAATTTTTCGAAGATCTAAGCGTTTTAAAACATTACACAACACCTATAACCTAGAAAATATATATAATGATATGAAAACCAAAATACATACACCATGAAACTAGAAAATATAACAACGCGCTGAACCTATTCAAGGTAGGAAACATTAATAGGTATTTAAGTTTGTTCTTGAAATAGGCGTGTTTTAATAGCAATTTTGAATGGGATCACTGTGTCTTTGTTTTTCTATTCAGGGGACAATATATTCCACGCTGCTGGGCCCTGCTATGCAAAAGACCAGTGTCGATATAACTTCGTTTGCATTGTGGGAATAATAAGCATACCATTGGCAGAAGAGGAGCGTAAGTATCGTACTGGTGTGTCAGTTTGGTATGTTGTACTGGAGTCCGTCAGTGAAACGTAGCACAGAGAACAAATATAATGTGCTTGATTCTTGATCAAATGGATATCCAATGTATGGTACAGAGTAGCGGGGAGGTGTGATGTGATCGTGATACTCTAAGGATGATCCGAACAGCTGTGTTTTGAACCTTTTAAAGTTTTTGGAGTACATAGTGAGGTGAACCAGGCATAACTGAGTTACACTAGTCCAGTCTTGAAAGTACCCATGTGCCCATAATTGTTTTAGTGGCACCAATGGAAAGATAATTGCGAATGAAGATGATGCGGCTCAGCTCATCATATGCAGCCTTGCAAATGTTGGTGTTGTGGATATGTATTGTTTGATGTAAAGGATGTGAATGAGAAAGTAATTGTGTTATGATCAAAATGGCATTAGTTTTATCTGCATACATCTGCAGCCTGGTACATGTCATCCATAAATTTCACATCCGAAATGCACCTCTCTACTCCTTGGATGGTATCATCAACTTCAGTTGGAGATCTAAGCTGGAGTGTATTCCATTTGCAGACACAATTGGGTCATGTTGACTAATGTATTACTTGCACCACAGTCTGGCGGTACCATGAATGCCAACTACATGCTGGAGACGGTGAAGTAATATAATATGGTCTCTTGTGTTAAATGCTGCATACAACTTAATGAGGGTGAAAATTATAATCTTTCCGATATCCAAAGCAGAGAGAATGTTATTACCCACTTTTCAAAGAGTAGGTTCAGTATTGTGGAAAGGGCGATATGCAGGCTGTACATTGATTAAAAGACTGATAGACATTGGATGAGATACAATTTGTGATAGAACAACTTTTTCTAAGATTTGTATATGAATGGGAGATTAGAAATTGTGATGTAGTTCTTAAAATCGCTATGGTCGGGTGTTGAATTTTTCAGTAGAGGCTTTACAGTGGCAGTTTTCAAATATGATGGGAATTCCCCAGATGAGAGGGAGGCATTAATCAATTAGTGACGGCAATACTGGATCTATGCACTCAAGCAGCTGTGATGTTGGAATTGGATCAAATTCACGGGACTGTGGTGCATTCTTCACCCCAATTGTACGTACTAAATCAATAGAGACAGGCTCAAATGCTCCTGTATCGTAACTGTAGGGTGATAACGAGTCAATTGAAATTGTGCCGTCAAGCGTATCTCCAATGGTTTGCATTTTGTCACGAAAGATATTTTCAAAAAGGTATGGAAGGTCAGCTTGAGATAAGGTAGCTGGAAGTGGTGAACACATGATCGTTGATATTAACTTGTTAGTAAGCTCGACGAGCTCCTTGCAATTGGAACTTTCCATGATCTTAGTAAAGTACGGTGCTGATTTTCCTGTATGGACTATAGTTGTGACTTTCTTTTTAGCGGCTTAATGGATTTGCCTATGAAAAGTGAGTCGGGCGGAAAGCCAAAGCCTCTCACGGATAACACGTTTGGCTTGTCTCATGATGTAGCCATTGTACTTTTGAAGGGTTGTCTATGGATACCAACTGTTATGAAACATAACATATCTCATACATCGATGACTTTTCAGCCTCTAACAAATGTATCGTTTCATAACGGTGTTATTTGTTTCTTCGACATAGTTGTTACTGTGCATTAAAATCAACTAAGCCTATATGTGCCCCTGAAGGTAGCAGACGAGTAGTCAGCCAAATGCATGCGGATTATAAATAGTTCGTGAAGGAAAATCGGTACCACATATCTGATACACTGAAATCGCAGAAAATAATATCTTATATATGTTTCAGGGGACAACTACAGTTACATTTCAGACGGACTGTCCCAATTGCATCATTACTTTCTAGACTTAACGCATTTGCCTCATAATCATGGATTTGACTATCACATTCAAGGCTGATACAACGACACAAGAAAAGCAAATAAGCGCGAACCATCCTCATTCTTTGCGTATCAGAAAAACGGACAAATCTTACTAAATTACAGACCGACACGTGGATACATGAATAGAGATATTTTAAGCAGCGTTTTATATGACATGTTTTCTTAATCACTTACTTATGATAAGTGGAATATGAAAGTTTTGTATCGACTTAAACCTGATTCGATTTGATTTCTCCGTGCCCTATAAGGACACGTTTATAACAGTAGGGGTCGACTTCCTTTAAAGCAAATTACACATTCTTGGAAATTTTACATTTCGTTAATAATTGTAACATCTGTTCTACATCAAATAATTAACTAATTGATTGTTTGCTAGACATATTTAACTAATTGATTGTTTGAGTAACTGATGGAATACGAAAAAAAATGCATGTATTTGATGATATTGACTCTTACCGTGTGTATGTTTGAGGTAGAGGTGCGCGGTATTACGGGTATATTGTGGTATGTTTCGCGATACATTCAGAAATACTTTTGTAGTTTTCGAGTTACTCAGCTCAACATTCGCGATATAAGGAAATATGACCTCTACATTCGCGATATAAGGAACGGTGACCTCAACATTCGCGATATAAGGAAAGATGACGGTTCTAAACAATGATTGCCTATTACAAAAAATATGCTCCTCAAACCAGAATAGTCTTGAAATTGACACAATACTCAAATATAAGCGGAATAAGTGTAATTTAATTAGGCTTTTAGCCAAATCCACACAAAATTATCGTCGTAACGTTTCCCAGTAAATAGATTAAAACATACAAAATGGACAGACAGACAGAGTCAGACAGACATATTCAGACAGAAGGTTACAGCATATGTTGTCGCCATCAATTGCTATGAAACGTGATTACAATGAGACGCCTGATACGAATAAGTTATTAGTTCTGGAATATCGTGATTAAGTTTGAATAAAAGTGAGTTTCTGAAAAGATACATTTTAAAAACAACGGCGACAGATATATGTAATCACATTGTTTTTACTTAGTTACGGCGTCACTTTGCAATCTATTTATGACATGGCAATATTTGAAAACACTATCAGAACGACGGCTAACGATGAATATAGAAGCTAACTTTGTTTAATAATCATTATATAGCTCAAAGTATTTTTGTCAGATAAATATATTAAACCACCAATATATTAGACCACCAACTGTCATCGCAAATGCCTAAATTCTTGGAGAATTTATTGTTGCTTTTGTTAACACATATTTCGGCAAGTGATTCTACATTTTACACATATGACTGTCTTGTTGACTTCTTTCAGTTGTACACATTCTTCACTTGCACAAATTAATCCGCCGCCTTACCAGCCGTTCACTCATTAGGAGCGTGACACCCTTTTAGGTACTATTCTAGCAAGAATGAAAGCAAAATAGTTCTCAATCTGATGTCGTGAGATAGACTAGATTAATTACAGTGCGAACTGAAAATAGTCACGTGTTGTCGCGAATCCGGATTTCACATGGAGAACCGTTTTGACATGCAGAGATTTAAAAGCTCGATATTAGGACTGGGCAATAAAATTCTATTGAAACTTCAATCTGATAAATGGGTGCAATGGAGGCATAGTATATGTCCATTTGTGTTTACAATCAAACAATCAATTAGTCAATTTTATAAAAAAAAAATATTGCACATTGTTAGAATGGTTTAGATTATGAGTAAACTTCTTGTCAATTTCAAGCTCTGGTTTAAAACATTGGTGGGTTTTGTGTGACATTGCTAAAAAGTATGGGATTATTCTGTGTATTTAATCATTTTTGAGAAAAATACTCCAACTCTTAAAACTAATTAAATTCCAAAAACGTATGCAAAATTACTAAGGTTTCTTTGTAGCTAGAGCAAAAACGATTATATTATATTATGCCAGAGAGAAAATTGTTGACTTGGTAAGGAAGAATTGCTGATTTATCCAATGTGTCACTTTTGGAAACTGGTACTTAACTCGAAAACATTTAGGTAGTTATTGTCGTAGTTTCTTATGATAAAAAAGAAGTCCAACCAAAAAATTACTATAATTATAGAATAGAGAGACCAACACAAAATATTAATCCATTGGTATATGTATCAAAATATGTTAGCACATACTCCTTTATACAACAAATCCAACTGCATACATGTATCGTAACACAATTGGCCGGCAGATATGCATCCATTAGATAAGTAGAATAAAGGACGTATACATTAATATTGCTGGCAGATTGTGCGTTAGAGATCTATCTTGTCTGAAGTTGAACCCCACCTACAAGCGAGTATATTCGGTACCGAATGGGAAAATGGTACTATGACCGATAGAACTACAATGTTGAAAATGAAATTTAAACTGTTCATGTTAAAATGTGTCATTTGACGTTAAAGCAAATGCCTGGAGAAGTTTCATGACTTGGAACATTGGAATTGACACTTTAATTAAATTCTTGTTGCTGAAAAATGTGCATATTTAACAAACTTGCTCAAAAACAGATTAAATATCAGTTTTTAACTTGTCATTAAAGAAGCGAGGAAGATTACACGATTTCATTCTGCGCAATAAACTACTTGATGGGTGAACATAAAGTTAATATCCGCATATACCAGTAAAAGTTCATGATTATACTGTGTGAAAATGATAATGTGTGAAAATGTATGCATTTATGTATTTTCGTACGAGTTCTTTGTCAGATCGAAGGATTTATTGTTCTATAGTACAATGAGGGTATCCTCATAGTTTGCAGTCCTAAACAATAACGCTGCCAAGGACACGAACTGAGTACTATGCCATATCAACATTTCTCTTTGTATTGAAAATAATTTATTTCATTCCATCCCACTACCCACTTTCATCCCTCCCTCCCTCTCTCTATCTCTCTAACACACACACACACACACACACACACACACACACACACACACACACACAAGCACAGAATGTACAAAATATTTCTATAACTAAACGTTCATTATTAATTGCTGACCGTTTTTAGCATAGTCTGAAAAAATAAGATTGATAATACAATACCAAACTTGGACATATTTAAGACGTTGTATGCATCGTCAACTACAGATGACTGGCTTTTGTTGTAATAAACGTAACGACATTCCGAATATCATACACTCAATGACGTTAAAACGTTTCTACAAATGAGCAACATATTTGACTTCATATAATATATTATAAAGAGAAAACGGAAATCTTACCTTCCACATAGTTACTCCTTATTTTACCTCCAATTACATCTATGGCACCGAAAATGTTTACGGAAGAAAACGCAACGATTGACCTAACAAGATTTCGGTTGGTATCGATCATGAAATTGTAAACTCTGGGAATGGCTCACTGGTGTGTGAGATTGAAAATATCGTGACGTAACCTTATAAGAAAACATTTGTCATTTCCATTTCCATCTGTGTAACTTCAGCAGTAAACCCTTGCTCCAATCTACCTCATCCAAATCATGTATTGTATATTGTGAGTCATTTTATTCGTGTGGCTGACAGATCGAACTGGATGATGCACAGATGTACTGGAATAATGGTCAATAAAACATGGAAGAGCACAAATCCAATAACTGAAATATTCGATGACTCGGAAATAATTCGAACTTATTTTTATCTTCTCTGATGTATACAGAGTTATAATTGTGCATATTTAATATATTAGAAAACAAAACTGTAAGTTTTGTCATTTATACACGCAATAGTAATTCATACTGAACATTTGCTCAGACGTCTTCCTAAATTCTGCCACCTTAAAGCGTCTATATCCGAAATGCAGCCTTTTCTCCCGGCGCAGATTGTTAGCGATCAAAGCTGCACAATTACAACCAAAAAGAATTCCATTTCGGCTTTTACTGGTGCAACCGTCATTCCTTTAGATTTCGAAAAAAAATATATCTCGAGTTCTACCGTGTTTATTGGCACCAGCCACTTTCTCTTTGGCAACCTTTCACTACCTTTATGTTCTAGCCGCTTTGCTACTCAGAGATGATAGCAGCTAGTTTAAATAAAGAGTAAATATATTAGATCTGGAATCCAACAGATGGTTATATCCAATGCACGTAGTGATTACAGCCGATCTGAAGTCAGGCATTGGCTGGTTTCAGGGGCATAATGCATGTGAGGATTCTAAGATTACAATAGCTTTATTTTTCTTTATTTTATAGACGTGAATTTAAACTATTTCCATTGCACGAAAACAAATAAAAAGTAACGAAAACACATATTAAAAGGAAAATATATACAGTATACTAATTATATTAGAAGTATGCAGAAGTTTTAAGTTAAACGTAACTTAGTTATTCTCTCAGGATCAAAATGTAATATCAATGACATATTTACATGTTATTCCCAGTTATCACAATGTTAAAATACCAATAAGGTAACAAATGTCGAATTAGATTTTTAAATGTATATGGCAGACTATATTTAATTGTATGGGTTCATTTATACAGTAGTAATATTTTAGTTGTTGGTTTGCATGACAAAAAAAAAACAACATATCGTCTTAAATGTCACGAATTACCGAATATATGTTGTTAGATATCGATTAGAAAAGTGTCAACTCTTTAGGTACCCAGTTTTCGTAGTAACAGTTTACATGCAACGTATATCCTTTTACCTTGTGTTGGAAACGTCAATAGCTGATAAAAAGCGTCTTCTGTACATCTCACACTGACAGCGAAACGCTATTGCACAGGTAAAACCACTTTACCTGTGATTCTTTTATAAAAGACCTACCATTTTAATTTTGGATTTGGGGCGGAGGAGCTGAGAAGAGTAATATGATGGAGGGCTGGGAACATTTTGGGAACTTGGGTATGCCTTATTTGTTTTTCATCAAGATTCCTTTTTAAGGTAAATAGAAAAATGGGTGCAACGAAGGTAATTCATCTACAAGATCGAACATATATTCAATTTCTTAGGGGGCGCACGTTATTGTAAACACTAAGATGATTAGGCTCAACACATTATATTCGGAACGAGACATTCGTCGCAAAAACAGTTAATTAAGGCATTCAATGCACACAGCATTGGCATCTTGAAACGATGAACAATAATCAATAATTCGGGAAATTAGTGTATTTGATAACATTTGCATGTGAAACATGCAATATATTTTAATTTGAATTTGAAACATCCAACAAGGCAACTTGAAATGGTCATATCGTTAATAAAGAAGGACTTTTAGTGTCAAACTCTACAAAGAAAAGAACAGAATAATAGTCGTCTGAAACATTACAGACTACTAATGACCTGTATTTCATATATATATATATATATATATATATATATATATATATATATATATATATATATATATATATATATATATATATATATATATATATATATATATATCAAATCATATCTTTATCTAATGTTTCATTTTCTGATGGCACATGAGTAAGTGTAATCGACTGAACAGCGGTACAACACTCTAAGGAAAATAATAATACGGGGTTATGGCGATAGAAACAAATGTTATTGAGCACATGTTCACATTCGTTATATACATATCAATATGATTATATTGGGCAAGTGTTAGTATGCACTTTGTATATTAACGTATGTCGCCTTCAATTTTAGCTGCAGAAAACACTTAACGCTGATGCGATCGTTTTGTTTGTTGAAACAATCTCTGCGTGTGGCAAAGATCAGATGTAAATAGCAGCTGGAACTGAATTCAGATTGAAATAGCATCCAAAAATATTTCAGAAACTTGAGTAACGAGAATTGACCGGTACTTCTTTAATTAATTTATTATATACATATTGCTTTACAATTTCATACAGTTGATTCTTTGTAATTCAGACTGACATTAATTTAAGCCATAGTGCCAGAGGAAACGAGAGGGAGATATAAAGAGTGAGAACAGACAGAGACTAAATCAGAGAGAGATATTAAGACACAGAGAGATATTAATAAATCAGAGAACACGATGCCATATATGTGTATTGTTAACAGTAAACACGACTATATTATGAACTGTAAGTTAACCAAAGAAAGTTGGCAGCAGAAATTTTAATTCTGACTACCGTCAACAGTTGCCTTGCCACTCAGAGTGTTGCCACTGAAGCTAAATAATGTATGAATAATGTTATGGTAAACAAAATAAAGATATTTTGAACTGGTCTTGTAAACAATACTACTGTCTACAAAGAAAAGACGGGATGCTCTCAAAACTCACTTTTTTGACTGCAAGAAGAAACTTAAAGACCTAATAATGTTTCCTACCTTAATTATTTTCAGCATTTTTTGTTTTCTAATTGTATGGGTTTTGTTTGTAGTTATAGCATTGCAGATGTTGTAAAGCTCTTAGATCTTCTAAAGATTAGGCGCTATACAAAGTCCTCCTTATAATTTTGAAATTGAAAAGAACGGAGGAAGACACGCTTGGGCGGGTCATAAGCACACTTTGCCATCTTCAGGACCTCAATAAAAAAAAGCTTGAGGGAAAGAGGACGTGATATAGCGACAATTGTATGCATGCCATAAAACCTGTTCATACATAAATACATACATAATGAATGATAAACACGAATGTAAAATAACGATTAAAAATTGGAACCAGCAACTTTAATTCCTACGTCTATCTACAAAATGCTCTGTCAGTTATGAATAAATGAATAAATAACATTTGATTCCCAATGACGTTGAATGTGAAAGTACTAAAGTTTTCTCACACCATCCCATTTTGTTTTTAACCCCCCTTCCCCCCCCCCCCCCACACACACACGCAGACACACAGATTTCAATAACAGATGGCATTATGGATCTAGAACGTCACAAAACGTACTTATTTCATTCATTGATTTATAACGTTTAATAGGAAAGGAATTTCTAAACCTATTGAATTATTGGCGTTACAACGCACAGATATGCTCCCAATGTAAAGAAGAGGACCGACTGCTCACTGTCCATCTTTATTTCTCTGGAGTAATGCAATTTCAACACAACTGTGCAGTCTGATCAGGTTATAACGTAATGAATCAAGGAATAAAATACCTAAGGTTTGTACATCTATAACATAATGAATCAATGAATAAAATAGCTAAGGTTTGTACATGTATAACTTAATGAATCAATGAATAAAGCTAAGGTTTGTATATCTATAACATAATGACTCAATGAATAAAATAGCTAAGGTTTGTACATCTATAACATAATGAATCAATGAATAAAATAGCTAAGGTTTGTACATCTATAACATAATGAATCAATGAATAAAATAGCTAAGGTTTGTACATTTATAACTTAATGAATCAATGAATAAAAGCTAAGGTATGTACATGTATAACATAATGAATCAATGTATAAAATACCTTAGGTTTGTACATGTATAACTTAATGAATCAATGAATAAAATACTTACGGTTTGTACATTTATAATTTAATGAATAAAGGAATAGAATACTTAATGTTTGTACAGTTATAACGTAATAAATAAAGGAATAAAATACGTAAGGTTTGTACACTTAAATATCATTAATGCCTTTAGTTTTCAAAGTCGGTAGTGGGGTACAGACAAACGGGTGATAATACTCTAAATATGATGTTTAAATTGGAGGGAAAATGACGTGTTAGCGTGTATATTGTTTTCAATTTATCCAAAATTGTTTAGAGCAAGTCAGTGTAAATGATTTAAAAAGGAGAATTTGCGCAGATGGTTTTAGGTCGTCTATAATACGAGCACTAATCTTGTGTTATCTTCCCGCAGGTATCCTCGTCGTCTTCGTTATCTATTTAGTTATATACATAAGGAAGCTATCTTTACTATATGACAGCTCTTTGAGTCAGTGACTCATTGTTATTAATTCGCATTTCAAACAAACGACATCGGCATGCGAAGTGCTGTGTGTGCAGCTAAAACATATCCAGTCTATAAACCAGCAATTTCTCCTACCAACCACCCATTTCGTGCTTAACGGTTGACCGGTAATATGAGACCACAGAGTAAATACTATCAAGATGGTATTGCTGGATATTTGAGAAAAAGTTTAATAACATGAAGAAAACTCTACTTTTCAAGGTCGATGTTGCTCGATCCTACATGTTTCTTCAATTATACATTGGGAGTATTTCATGCATAGTCCGTAAAATACAACCTCAATTTAGTATGAAGACATCTGCTACATTTCCTCTGTCAAATGTATTTTTTTGTAAAGGTTGATTCTCTAATGAAAGAATATATTGGCATAGCCATTCGTCATGAGGACTTGTTTGAAACATTTCCATATAAAATATGTTAGTAGGATAATTTATTCAATCAAACATGATATCGTCTCCACCAGATCACATTGCCAATGATTTACTGGTGATTTTGGTGTAGAACACCGAACAGACAACATGCTAATGAAGTTGGAATCTAAATTGATTACTTGTTTCTCATATTGGACGCATTTTAGTGCAAAACAATCATAACACGAAAGTCCTTTACAAACTCTAGAGGCGGTCAACAATTAGTCAAAGACATCATTTACAAACAAAAAGTGCCCCTAAGCTGCTACGTGCGTTATAAGAACTAATTGGTGGAATCATTAACGCATGAAAATGGATAAATAATGGTGAAGAAAAAATTGATAGTGAATTCAATATTTCTTTAACGAAAATTGGGTTGCTCGAATTTCGGTCGGAACCACGTTGAACACATCGTACAAAGGGGTCTTTGCTAGGTATTACATTCATTAATGAACCCTTTTATAAACCTTTTTATAAACTTCACAAACGAAGTAAACCTTAGAAATCTGTACAACTAATTCCGAATTTATCCAATGCACAGGTCTAAATAAGATCAAATGGGTTCGAGTGCTCTTTTTAGTTTGGTACGATGGCCCGTTAACAGTCGCATACACCAACCCCAGTATTATATTAGCTACGAAAATGTATAAATTGAGATTGCGGTGTTCTTCAAAGATTGTGCAGAACACCACCTGTAACGGTTTGGCAAGTAAAAGAACATATATCCGATATGAGAAATTTTACTTTCACAGTCTACAAATTCTGATGTAAATTATTTTGTAAAAATATTTGTATACATATTTAATTTCAATAACTAATCTGTATAACGTAGTGTTTATCACTTATCGAAATAAAATTATCATCATCATCAGCAGCAGCAGCAACATCATCAGTGTCTTGACATAATGTTGTCGTTGAGGCACTGTGCTGCTGAACATCTGACCAGTTTCCTCAATTGTCTCAATCATGTGCCAATGAATTGAGACATAACTAAAAGAAGACTTTTTTATGGTCGACCTTATCACCGTTTAATAATGAAAATAAGAATGTGAGGGTATTCCTGTAAAATCGTTGACCTAAAATTGTATAAAATATCTTCAGATACCTTTTAACTGTAGACTTTTGTACTTGTCATGTTAACACTCCAGCTGTTTATAATATTAATCAAACAGACTTTTTCTGCATATAGACTACAACTTATGTATAATTTTTACATATCATTGTTTCTTCCCACTTTGTACAGTATCAGCTGTAGATGGAATGATATATAGAAATAAAGATGCCAGTAACGCTTACAAATATATTCGTGTGCACCAACATAATCGTAAGCATCGTGTATTAGATCATCCTGCATGCATTAAGATACGTTTCATTTCAGAAACGAACTTGAATTGGTATTGCTATGAACACGACTTTAAAATCAAGAAATCTGAAATGAAATACCCGAATGAATCAAATTACATTGAGCATTTAGGGTAAAATAGAGCAATTGTTTTTAAATCGATATAATTGTAAAGGACACATATTAAAGGTAACGCAGATCTAAATAATACAAGAAACTATGTTACCCTTGTACCAATCCATCCACTTTATTAATTTCGATTATCAAATTTGTTAAACTTTAGTTGAAGCTAAATGCATTATTAGATAGACAGAGAGATAGACTACAACATTTGTGTATCTCAGATACACTTCTCCAACGTTTGATGCAACTGAACAGTTTTATATTGAAATACTCTAATAAAGGTTTTCATGTTAGACCAAGGATACGCTAAAGGATGGTATCCATGCTTTTCAAGTAACCAAAAGCAAACGTTAAAATTCATCAGTTAGACTGATATGAAAAATGAACGGCAACAAAGTAGAATTTTACTTTTGAAAGGTTCTCGAGGCATGAAAGCCATACAATGATTACACCATGTTACGTATAAAATTATTAGCTGTACCACGATAACAACATGGATAGAGAATGAGGTCATTTATACGACTCGAGATCTCGTATATTTTCTGAAACTCTGTAATAAAGTATTTTCGGTCAGTCGATTTGTATTTTCGACAAATATTAAGTAAGAATGTATTTTACGTTCATAAATTGTATTTGCAGTTCTAATTGGCTAAACAGGTCAAATGTCGGCTCTGACATTAACAAAAAATGTTATATGTACATTGTTTCTCCGTTGATTACATTATCAGAATATTGCAATATTTTCCATATTGCAAGAATTCATACTGCACGGCACGAGCGTGTAAAGATAGTATAATGTATTAGGAACTACTTTATAAACGAACCATCTACACTCATATTGTATAGAGTATTATTATACATAAGATGTAGTCTATATGCATTAGAGTATATTGTATTATACTCGTTAGTGGATGAACAAAATAAGCTGTTTCCTCTGTTTGAAAGTAGAGACGATAAAGATAACGATGTGGATGGACCAGTTTACTAAGTTACCAATGAAACCTTCAAACAAGTAAACGAATGAACGTGATATTTACAATGTCACGAGCGAGAAACAGTATTTACATAAATAACACATGAAAGCATAATGAGATCATGTTTTATCGCATATCTATCATCTATGTACCTTTCTATAAGTGAAAGTACTAAACTCTAGAAGAATGCAGCTGATGTTTTTGGCAGAAAGGTAAAAGCCTCAGAGTCGATAAGCTAAGAGGGAAGATGATTTTTTTATTTCCTCTAAATGAATGAACTCTCTCATACCGTCTGATTTTGCAATTATCCACTTTAACTTTATTTTGATACACTTTGTCGGATTTAAGCTGGTGATGAACTCCATATTGCAGCAAATCTCATTGCCTCTATAATTCCTACAGAAATTCAGTAATGTATTGCAATTCAAGGTGCATTTTGTCATTTAAAATATTCAATATTTATCATGGTTTTTAGTGGATATAACATTGCAATATTACCTGTTGAACAATATCATCTTAATCGACAGTATTGAACTAGAACACGCAAGCTACTATCTATCATCTAAAGTGTATGAAATGTTTTGACGTAGACTATCGCTAGATGTTCGAATTTCAAACGCTCTAAACATATGCACATATATTAGGTATGCATGCATAAAACTATTCTATTGATGGATCAGATGGATGCAAGTTATGTATTACACACTTTCTTAACTATTTAACATTAAATAAGTTCTTTCTATGAGACAAGTTCATATTATCGAAAATGTATAATGTCACCTCGCATGTTCTCCAAGCACAGACGAAAAGTTTCGTTTAAACAATAATATTAAGAGATTAGTAGGATACGAATTCGTATTTATAATACTATAAAATACATCGTTTCAATAAAACTTCAGACGTTTTGTGATATCAACGATACATAAAAAGAAGTAAAAGTATGGAAATTGACCCGATATGTTGAATTCGATGACGAAGACTAAAACAACTCTTTCAATGGCTTTCTAAAGACCTTTAAGCTTTTTTAACGATACAATTTGTAGACATCTGTAAGATTTTGCAAGCAAATGTGTTTATGGGAACCGAAAGTGTGATGAACGTATCAACATATCAACATAAAGGTACATATTTACTGCAAACACTAGAATTAAAAATAATTCCCAAATTAGACATGCACGTATTGGTGCAAGTTATCCACGATGATTATAATATAATAATGCATAATAATGGTTATACTATTGTTTGCCAATGTTTTAAATTCAATGGCACATCAGCACATACCTGAGTATAGAGTGCTTATTAAGCGTCTATGTCGTCAAAAGGACATACAAGAAAAAAACTTAAGGCAGAAAGGTATAGTCATTAGAATGAATGCAAATTCAATGTCGGTGTATACGAACCGCAATATTTAACAGGTCCAAGACTTGCTACACGTCTACACAATCATGCATCAAGGACAGGAACGATGCCTCTATTAATCTCCTTCTATCACATATAAGAAGTCCCACCGGCCTAATGTATAACTAACAGCAACACGCAACACAACTCCGGCATTATCCGATATAAAAAAAAACATATTTTCTGAAGTAAAGTAAATTTCTACAAAGTAATTAGAATTGATTATGTTATAATTGTTTATTTCATTATTATAAAAATATATTCCTCGGTTAAAGATGAGGAGGAACAAAGTATGTAATAGAAGAACTAATGGTATCTGGATAAATACAGTAAATCCTTGTGAAATGTAGTAATAGGTGACTACATCATGATGAAACCTAGTTATTGACTGTATATATTACTAATGCCATTTTTGGATGATTACTTTTAGGCATCTGGGTTCTGATCTAAACTATAAATTATAGCTTTAGATATTAATACCAGTGGAGACCAGTACACAGTCCCGTCGTCCCATGCTACCCAACTCCCGAAACAAAGCATGTATACATTTTCATGATTTTTGCTATTAAGTTTGGGGTGTATTGGGTGGAGAAGACCAGTGCTGTGAATTGCTAACTCAAATACTAAACAAAATGCTACTCAAATGCTTCACCATCAAGTGATCTGAGACAAAGTACTCCCTTAGGCTACTTCTCCCTTTGTCGGTACATTTTAAAAGAATTATATAAAATGTGTTAAAGATACCAAAAATAGTCGTTGATGAAACTATCGAAGGGATGGTGATTCTTTTATCCAGGTACAAAGGATGAGCCTAACCTCACAGAGAGGTAAGGAATTAAAAATGAAATTAGTAGAATAGTGTTTCTCGTGTGATAATGAATTAATTTTAAATATAGTTCTGATGTTTCTATAAATGACAGTTTAGTTAAAGTCTTACAACTTTAAATAATTTCAATGTAAGCAGTGGGTGATGGAAAAATCGATGATAAACAAATGACCAGGAAACAATGAAATCTGATCATTGAGAAATCTATTTGAATAACTATGGTGAAGGTTTCTCTATGATAAATGTTATATCATATGAATACAAACATAACAATATCATGCTGGAGTGTTGTAACAACTACAGTTAGCATTCATACGTTCTGATTCGATAAGAGCGGATTGGATTCATACCAAAAATAGTGAGATCTTATGTTGTTTTATTTTTTTGTTGAAAAGTTCATGTCTGAGCATATTGCATATACTGTCACTAAAATTAAAGAAAAATGAAACATTTTTAAAAATTCACTTGTGATATATGCGCTTTAAGAATAAATGGCCATGTTTTGAAAAGGAGCTTGGGAAGTGAATTTGTACTACAGAACAAACTATAATGAAATTTTATAGCTTGGCATTGACTCGTCCTTTGTTACAGTTAGTATAATTTGTATTAGAATATATCCTCAACAGCCACGTATGCAAATTTTGCATACTCATCATTAATCTAGTCATATTTTAGGTGTATAATACGTTTACTTAATACCCACGATTGGAAGGCTTTGGCTGCCATAAGAACAACGTTTAAATAAATGTGATTGCTTTTATAAAAACAAAATACATTAGGCTGCAAGCATGCCAATTTATTGTCAAGTGTGAGCCAGAATTGGAAACTAAATGGACATAAGACAGACTTCAGCGTGTTTAATCTAAAGACACGCAATCATGAGTACGTAACATTTGCTTAAGGGAACAACAGTTAATAAGAAATCATAACGAGAGACTAGACAGACAAATATGTCAGACTTAGAAAAAAGAAGTAAATTCAAGCGTTAAAGTGTTTTACTAAATCTTCTACGATTGACATTTCATTTATGGTAACATAAATGTAAACTTGGAATTTCGCGCGTCTGGTACGACCTGTTTTAATCAAATATCATAATGATATTTTTACCGTTTTATATAATTTTAATTACCGCTCTAACAATAAGATGCGTTTCAGTTTGTTTTCTTTCTCGGAGCTCAGTAACGACTTCAAAGTTATAAATTTGTTGAACTATTATCGTATCGATATATTACTATTCCTAAAGAAGATCAAACAAGAAAACCCAAACCATGACCAAACAGAAAATAGTCATACAAAAGCCATATTTGTTACAGAATTAGAATTGTTCGAAGTCAGTGACAAAGTTTAACGCAAATGTATGTTCTGTTGTGACTAAGATATATGCTGTTTTTCCTTATATGACTGAACTAGTTTATTGACGTGTTATGCCACTGAAGCAACGAAGAGTACGCAAGCATGCATCACACCTATTTTGCGTAAGATCAAAGCCATTTTACCAAATCACTTTCATTAATACGTGTGTGTGAGTGTGTGAGTACGCGTGTGATTATAAGTACAGTACAATTGTCCAGTTTATTCTTCATTACGAACTCAGTAAAGTTAACTTAGGATGTAATATGAATTTCCAAAGAGATTCCGCAGGTTTTAAACGTGGCAATGACTCGTCTTTTGTTACAATTATAATAAATATCATTAGAATATGTCTTCTACAGCCACGTATCCAATTTGTATACGCTGACTCCGTTTTTATGCATTTTGAGTGAATGTAAACGGTCACGTGACACTGATCTGGACTATTTTTTACACATCGATAAATTCTGCGAACTACTATTGGTACAATGTTTCCAGACCATTTGATATGTAATTGTATCCATATCGAAGCCTTGCACTCTAATAATAAAAATTGTAATAACAACAAACTCCAACCTACCAACTCTTGTGATTTGGGATCACAAAGACAAGCCACGGCTTAAAATCAACCATTAGAAGTTAAAACAATATAGTTGCACAGACCTTCCTGCACTCGAACACTCACCCCTTTTGCCGAAGAAGGCTTATGTCAGGTTTAAGAATCCAATCTGCAGACGTTATTGATTTTTACCTCGATAACATGTTACAGCGGGTTTTATTAAAGGTCAGGATCACATGTCAACCAAGGGATGTAACTAAATATGGATACAATTTTGCTTTTGAAAGTTCGAAATGTGTAGAAAGTAACAACTACGTCGCTATAAGAACACATGCCATACGCAAGCGTAATTTTCGAAAAAAAAATGAATGTTCATATTTTAAGCACAGCTTTTTTAGATATTAAAATATTGAAAATTTTGTAGACGGTAAAAACATTTCAATGCTGATTTACTAAAGAACACTAATAGGTCACTTGGTATCCCATCCCGTTTTGTTAACACAAAAAGTAATAACACGCAACATCGTTTTATCTTTATTACGCATTCACTTGTACTTCTCTGCAAAAAACAATCTAGATGTTAGATAGTAGTCACGTGTTTGTTTTGTATGTTGTCGTTTAAGTAATCATTTTCTGTGAAATTCGTCAGAAAAGAGACGGTGAATGCTGTATAAGTAACTACTAGAAGAACGTCTCAAAATAACAAATACAAATATCATTAGATTTACTTTGTAAAACACGATTACCGAATGGAATTCAACTGGTTTGGACAAATTAATTTGATAGTCATTAGCTTGACAAATTAAAGCTGAAGATTTATAGTGATCTTGCTTTGGTGTATATACACACTGCACATTACTATTACAACCAAAATACGAAGTGCAAAGCATAATCGTTATTGACAAGCATATATATGTTTACAGTTGTCGGGCAGAACACGAATGGGTTATGAATGACACGGGAAAGAATCTATATGTACACAGGTAAACACTTAATACAAAATACCGTAGCAGCGAATGTATGTACCTTACCTCCATATGTACTCGATGCAAACTTAATTATGTAGAAACGTCTAAAATGTTATTGTTTGTTTGATTTTCGAATGTTTAATTATATCAGAAAGAAAGAAACAAGTTATATCATATTACATAGTAACTTACCTTCTTTATTTGGAACACAGACTATATCCATTTGGAATTCATAGATACGCATTTATTGATACTTGTCATCATGACCCCTGATACAAATATTTTATGCAAGATGTTAATTTTGATTGTCGTTAAGCGTTCGTGATAGACAGATCGTATTATCGGTAATCAATGATATAAAATGTATCCTTTGCATGCTGACATGCAAGGTTTCGTCTGCAGAATTTAATTTGAGGGTTCTTAAGTTACTCCCGTGAGAGCGATTGTCGTTGATCTTACATTTAATTAGATGCATTTCACATGACACTACAGTTTGATAAGGTGTCTCTTACGGTTAAACAATATTTCGGGTTTTGTAATGACACGTTTTGGGGAATTTAGTGGTTTGTAAATCAGTTAGTTGGAATAATCAAACTATAATTTATCTGCATAAGGTATTGGTGCGCCAAAATGCTAGGAAGTATTTGCAAAATACTTCTAGGTCTTGTATGCTTTGAATTTTGTCTTCAGTGGAAGGAATAATAAATTTTGTATTTGGCTACTAATAACACGTGCCCCATGCGGAGGAGACGACATAAGTGTAACTTGTAAACTGTCCAGTTTGCCAAAGATAGTTATTTGTTGAGGCTGGAGCACATACGAGTTTGGTTTTTGCATGTTATAAACTCATTGGTGTCCAAAAACTCAATACTAAAACATAAGTGTTTTAAGTTGAATACATTGCTACGCGAACGCGAACTATCGACCGATGACGCAAAAAGATACGAGTTTAAAGTACCGTTATCTGGTCCTTGTCTAGTTTATAATTCTATTTAAATGACAAAGGATGTACACACTTTACGCCTATATATGACGCTGGTGAAACATGATTATCATCACAGTTATATCATCTTCGTCACTCGAAAGTGAGATATCCTAACAATAATTGAGTGGCAAACAGGAAATTATACCATATTTATGCAACGTATTTGCAAATTAGGTCTCTTCAGAAGATACAGTAGTTAATAATTACTCTTTATTATCAACAGTGGCAAGAAAAATAGTTATTTCTATCAAGTATTATTATCACTGTGATATGATATATCATATGAAATATGAATAATCCGACTGTCTACAAATGGCTATTTGGAATTCATAGATACAGAACTATCAATTTGATCAGCCATGCTAGTACGGTGATGACGAAGATCATCTTGAATAGACTTAAACCAAGATCAGAACAAATAATTGCTGAGGACCAGACAGGGTTCTTGAGTGAAGAAGCACAGCATACCAAATATTCAGTCTCCGTGTACTGTGTGCAAAGTAATCGCAACATCAACAATACATATATCATTTGTTCATAGATTTCAAAAAGCCCTTTGATATAGTGTGGTATGAGGCATAGTTCGCCACATGAAGACGTACAACATGGGTAAAAAAATTGCCCAATACCACCAAGCAGCTATACGCCAAGGTTACCAATGTAATAGTTGCTCAAGGTTCTGTAAGGGACTGGTTCCAGACCACAATCGGAGTATTTCAAGACAATCTCCTCTCACCCACGCTTTTCAACATCTACGTAGAGCGCGTCATGAGCAAAACCCTTGAACACCACTGTGAGACGGGCAGCATTGGAGGGCGTAACATTACCAACCTTCGCTTTGCAGACAACATTGATGGTCTGGCACAGAATGAAGACGAGGTTGGCATCTTAGTGAAGGACCTGGATAAACATTGTGCAGATTTGACATGGGGATAAGCGCTGGATAGACACAGCTGATGCCATGAAAAATAGTGGCAAAGAAATCTCAGCTACCATTAAAGTCAGAGGACCGGAACTTGAAACAGTGCACCAGTTCAAATATATTGGTTCCATAATTAGAAAAGAGGGATCAAGAGCAAAAAATATTGTCACGACCAGCACAAACAACTGCAGCTATGTCACACCTTATACCCATCTGGAGAGACCAGAATATGTCAGAAAACTAAACTCTGACTATTGAGACTACTAGTCATCTCAATCTTTTTGTATTCATATGAGTCCTGGATCCTAACAGCATAATTTCAATTAAGAATCCAAGCCCTTTAAATCAGATGTTTCAGAACCATCTTTGGCATCTCCGACATTGACGACATCACAACTGGAGAAGCGCGTAACACATCAGGTGCAAAGTATGCCAATCTGAAGACCTCCTCCCCACCGTCATAAAGAGAAAGCTGAAATGGTATGGCCATGTCACTAGAGCCAACAGGCTATCTACAACACTACTGCAGGGCAGCGTCCATGGTGGCAGAAGAAGAGGTAGACACAGAAAAAAGTTGAGTGACAACATCATATACTGGACCCAGAATAGTTTTGCGGAGACACAGGCGTTGGCACATGATCGAGATAAGTGGAGGGAACTAGTCAGATGTTCAGCAGCACAGTGCCTCGACCACTAAACTAGGTTAATAGACTGATGATGCTGATGATAAACGCTAATAGTTTACGGGATGCAGAACGTACTTGGCTCCATTGCTCAAATCCTAAGTCATGTAGAAAATTAAATCAATAACAAACAAAACAAACCGCCGTAACCATACTATTTCACGTGGGAGACTCTGAAATAAAGGACTATGTCATTAAAACAAGCAACACGTTAACTCTAAACAAACGTTTACAAAATGTGTTGGTTTTGCTTCATCTACTTCATTTACAAAAAACGTATAAAACTACTGCATATTTTAATTGATATAAAACATTGCCTGCCATTATAAAATGTTTCGCACTAACTCCACTAAATGATACATAATATCAACATAATATTGTAATCGATGTTGTGGCGATCAATAAGCATATAGATGCAGGAACATATACGTCGCAAGCTGCACCGTGTTGATATGGTCTATATCGGGTGGGTGCTAGCATAATTAGCTTTATTATGTATTGGACCAAGTGACATACGATAATTTTGTAAGAAGAAAGTTTGTGTTACAAATCTCAGCTGGTCAGTATTTACAAAGTGCCTTCTTTTTTGGGATGTATGCTCCAAAGCAAGGTTACGACATTGACGCATAGCTGGCCAATGTTCCTTTGCTGGGAAATGGTTCAGATTAAATGACTTTCCAGCATTTCAACACACGCAAAAGATCTCATTGATAGCCAAATAGAACTCAACAAGCTGAATTAAGCATCGATTCTGAAGGAATACTATCTTGACAATGTGGAACTTGAACAATCTATTAAAACCTGACCATTAACGGACATGCTGTGTGCTTAAATTTTAATTAGACTCGACGTCCAGAATATCAAGGTTAACTTCAGCATTGTCTATTGAATTTATTCTTATCAATAATGTTGTATGTGGTTCGACGTGACTCACATTCTTTAGTCAAAACGATCTTATGATATTTGATATTTACTTTAATGATATATATTAAAATATTTTGTTTTCGTTATAAAAATACTGCCTTTTTCATTTATTCACCTGACATATACACCCTAGCCTCACACTCTCCATCGGGCACAAGCACATACACACACATAAAACAATTAACCGCAATCGTAGTGGGATATTTCAATCGCTATGCGTCATGTTTTGTATTTTAGCCTCTGGCTAGAAGAGCGAGATACAGCACATTCTGTCGGCATGAATGGCATCATTAAGCGATATCCTACATGGTAACGCCAATCTATGTAGCACCAGTTGCATTCACCAGATTATTGACAAATTCTTATGCCTTTTGTTCAAAGCTCCACTGAAACATTAAGTGTGTCTCTCAAAACAAATGTATTGCTTTATGTATGCTTCAAAAGGGTGGCATGGCTCATAAGAACATAAGCGCATTGTCTTAAGCTCTAAGAAATGTCTATATCTATAAATGTGCTTTCTTAATTTATAAATGTGCTTTCTTAATTTATAAATGTGCTTTCTTGATTTATGTCAAAAACAAAACGTCATAAACAATAAAATCAAGAATACAATTGTACTGGACATCATAAAATATGTCAGCCGGTGAAGAAAAGATACAGCAATGAAAATTCGATCTTAATATATGCTTCATTTCTTGCCATACCTGAAGCTCTTGTGGCATTTTTCTTACGTGAATAGCCATATCAATAGGGATATCTACACGTTTGATCTTTCAATACGTAACATAACTCTTTTGAGGCACACAGATTTAAAAATGCGATGTATTTGGATGTACATAACAATGTTATATATGGAATAATCATACAAATGAAAGGATAATTGTTTGTCAAAAACGGTTATATATGGTGCTAAATACATTTTCCACAACAATATTTACTTTTCGTGAAGATTTTTACTTTCACCACATCATTTGGCAAAACACTTAAAAGTATATCGTTTAGGAATTATATTTTATAAAGTCGTCTACAGAACATTTTTCTAATTTGTTTTCACGTGATCGTTATTCACCAAATTAAATTTAGAGTTCAGTTCTACCACAGATTGTTATATTGATAACAACGGTTGGATTGAAAAGAATGATCGTTCTTCTCTCTTATTCACAATGTTCTCTTATTTCCTATTTCCTATTATTACAAAAAAATAATATCTGGCACTGTACCATGCACGTTAACAACTTTCCCTTTCTTGCTGGCACCAAATAAGCTAGTTCGTCTTTCAGAGACATAGAGAGTATATCAATATATATATCTTGGGATTAAAACATGAAGCATAAGTCTTACCCTTTGATCACTTTATGCAAGGCCTCATGATTTACGTACTGACCTCTAGGAATAATAGATTGATATAAAAACATACATGTGCTTTTAAGAAACACGTACGTTACGATGGGTCGATATATATATATATATATATATATATATATATATATATATATATATATATATATATATATATATATATATAGATAGATAGATAGATAGATAGATAGATATGTGTGTGTGTGTGTGTGTGTGTGTGTGTGTGTGTGTGTGTGTGTGTGTGTGTGTGTGAAGGTTTGGTTTGCCATATTCTGTTCAAGAGTGGGAGCTCCTAATTTATTTAAATTAATACAGAAAACCCACCCAGGCTCTTTTTGTCACATATTCAAGTAGGGATAGAGAGGTCACTGACCTCATTGTTATTCCCAGAATAAACAATTTCACCGCCAATATCGAATGACGTCGAGTCTGTATTGTTAGCATGGTGGTAGGTTTCCCTTCCTGGGGGAACGATGACCAAGGATTGAGTCCATGTTGTGGGCCATTCAACTGTCTTCCATTTTCTGTTGCAGATTGTTTTCATGTCTGTGACTCTCGCTTCCGTTCATACCTGATTGAACTCTGCTGGTATGTTGTCAACATTGGCTAACCTTCATTTGTTTTGTAACCTAATGTCAATTTCTACTTCTTCATGAAGACTGCAGTTATTATCAATTTAGTACTGTTGGATGTACTACGATTTTATGCTTGGACAATTCTGAGCAGCATTATATCCAACTCCTGAGGATATGTTGATCTTCTGTGAGGCATTTTCCTGATTTGTCTTGGATGGTGGTCACAGTTTTCCCTTTCATATGGGTTATGAGATTTATCACCAGTTGATAAGCAATTTCTACGCAGACTGTCTTCGATGTTACAGAATTTTCTCTCTATCAAGAATTTATACAACTAGCGATAATGGTTGTTGTCATCCGAAAGTTATCCTGATTATTAGAAGATGGATAGCTGCTATATACATACATACATTCATATATATATATATATATATATATATATATATATATATATATATATATATATATATTGTTCAGCACAAAATGGCTATACATGGCGGCCAGTTTTAATGATGGAGGAAGAGCCCGGAAACCCCCCAGAAAAAAAACTAAACTACCGACCCACGAGAAGCTACTGGCAAGCCTTCTCACATACCCACATTGGCCGAATCCAATACTCGAACCCACGCAGACAGAAGTGAGATTGCAGTTATCTGAAATGGAGATCGCTTTATTCCAATCGGCCAATAGGGGCCCCTATATCAGCCTATCAACGATTTAACTTTGCAAACGAGGAGCCAAAGTACAATGCCAATGAAACAAAATGAAATAAGCACTAATTAGTGGGTGTTAATCCCCCATGGTGTGCCTGGAGTGATAATACGACTACCCGTACAATCAATATTGTACGTATTCTTCCAGCAGAGAATGACCACTTCGGATTTGTACGATTTTATATCTTTTCTGAATGATGTTGTTTTTTCAGAGGTGGTGAAATTACATGCAACTCTTCTCCATCCTTACAAGATTAGGCAAATTTCAGATAAATACAGAGGGAAGAGATTGATATTTCTTTTTCACGTCAGAAACAGAAAGAACAACTATTTATTCAAGCAACAGCATCATAGTGAAAAGCATAGCAAGAAAATGATAACATTGATTAGAAGGAGTGAAAACGAAACGTGTAGTCTCATAAAATACATTTTGTTCAACTGAAAGGACTGAGATATAAGTTTTTGTTTATAACTTAACGAAGAGAAAGAGACCCACACGCCCTAAGGCGTCTAAACCATATACGACTACATCGACGTTAACCACCAAAATGTAAGCAACAAGCTTTTACTACTAATACTACTACTACTACTACTACCATTACTACTACTACTGCTAATACTGCAGCATCGGTAGGGTAGTACTTTGCCGCGAAGATGTTTTAAAACAGTTACGGCTGATGGTGTCGAAGTTTGTTTTCTTTTATTCTAAATCTCAGATGGTCCGTTTGAGTGCGACCTATATCTCATCAGACAAGAAATACTACTTAGTGACTGCAGAATCAAGGAATATGTATATCTCTCCATTATAAAATGCGTTTGAATGCCTGATAATCTTATCCTTACTGAATATAACAATGGCGAATAATGACACTTTCGTTGTCTTAGGTATATTATGTTTTAATAAGAATCATACTGAAATATCATAACACAATTCCAAAGTTCATTGTCTTTTACATTTTTCACTGTTTGTCCCTTTCAGATGTCTTCCCTGGCATGAATTCCGTTCTATATTTCTGATTCTTCTACATGTTTAGCCTTCATGAATTCCTGTTCTATATTTTCAGTTGAATCCCTCTCCTTTTCCTTTTTCTCTTGTTTCTTGCGAGACAAATGACCTTTTGAGGTCAAGGTGTAGACAACTTCATTAGTTATTTCTTGGTTTCGGAGGTATTGATACCTCGAAAAAAGAGTATACCATAATCAAATCGTGCAATTTTGTTTCTTGTAAGACGCTTGTGCTCAAGAGCTAACTAGTTAGTATTCCATTATTCCACCACACTCCTATCTGTATGTGAACTGGAGATACCCAACCATAACGTTGCACTAGCACTATTACTAGTTCAAAAATCAGGATACGATGATGCAACATCTTAGAAACGGTGAAGAAAATAAAATTAAAATTCATACCGAGCATGACTTATCTTTATACATAACAATACCGACAATCTACGGCATTCAATGCATTATATTGCATGCATATGTTTCTTAATTTCCACAGTAGTACTTGATTAGTCATTCTTTAAACTTCATAATGGAAGTCATGTATGTACATCAATGCCAACCAAGCCGTAATTTAGAATTTCGAGGCTACCAAGTGATATAACAATGCTGGTAAATTGCTATCATAGTTTAAAAGTTGATCAAAATTTAAAACGCTTTGCAATATTGTGCGCATCATACCTTTAGTTTCAAGAGACACTTTATTTGGAGGATGTACAAGTACGACATTCTTATTGTACGAAGTTAACAAATCTCAAAGAGAGCAAATGTTATGCTTTTTTCATCCCTGGATGTGCAAATATGCTCGATTCCCCTCTGGCCACACTGATCATTCCGATGCTAAGGTGTGATCAAAGGAAAGGTTGTACCGTCCTGTTGCACCACATCATTGCCACATAAACGTGACGTCTTATGTATAATGTACGTGTGCCGAAACATGTCATAAAAACCCAACTTCTTACCACAGTAAAACCGAAAAATAAACCAATTATCTAGAAACAAGATGGAGGTATCATTATTAGTTCTGTTTTAAAATGGGATCCTAACGCCGATCCTAAGAATCTAACAAACAGCAGAGCAAAGGTTAAGGGTGATGCATCAAGTTCTTGCTCTAAAAGGCACTGGAATGAAACAGACACAAAAGGGAAACATAGTGGAGACGGGTATTAACGCTAAAATGCGCACATACTCAAGAACTCGTCACTTGGTGACGATTGTTACAGCCACTTCGTGTTCTTCTCCGTTCATGATGATGACTGACAAGTCTAATATAGGACCAGTAGTTCAAAATTTCGATGAAATAATTATAATCTTTTCTAAATGAACTTCTTCTACGTCGACGTACTATTTTAATTTTCTCGCTGCTGCTGCTTCTGCCAAACACGTGGTCTCTCCTAACAATCATAATAACACAACATATATGTGAAAATGTTTACAAAATTTATAGAAATAAAAACTGACGTGCTTTTCTTTGAAAATACCCACTGTCAAGTGGTGCCCAAAGATAAGATCTTAAACCATCATAACAAGCAAAACGGATGAAATCCAGTACATAAGCGTTGGCTTCCTTTTTTCCTCCATAATCAAAGGAAGTCACTCCATCATCCACAACGACAATGTCCAAATAAACCTTCATCCAAACAACACGCAAAAAGGCGGACTGACTCCAAATTATACCAACTAAGGGGACTGTATATTTATGGTGATAGAAGCATGGTTAAAAGTGACTATTTCTTTGTTAGGATCCATCGGCTAGATCTACCTTACGAGGACAAATGCGATGGCGAGGAAGCAAATAAAGCGACAACGTTTTATGAAAGAAACACCATTTAAGCAAATCATGTTTCAAATGTATTTAGCAAGGCATAATAACACATTTAAAGGGCACAAAACTATGATGATGCTTCACTAGATATAAATTTAAGAAATAGCAAATGTTCCTAGGTCAGAAAAAATGAATAAACAATTAATTAATAAGGATCCATTATTATTTAAACCGTGGACATTATGCATATTGCTCATGTTTGGAAATTAAAACATAACACAAATCATTTTCGGAAAAATTTATTTAGTTCTTGGATTCAAGTTTACTGTGTTACAACTCGACGCTCTTAATATAAGTTACATGAAAGATAGAAGACACCAATTGTAAAATTTAACCAAAACTTGACTACCCGAATACAAAAGTGATATAAGAGAAAAGAAAAGAACTTTACGGTTTAACGAAATCAATACAAAAAATTCCAAGAATACAAAATAAAAGTCCTACTAATAAAAAGTTCTGAGTAAATCTCAATTCAAATCCCGGTGAAATTCAAGACAAAATGCGATGACGTCATTCATAGTCTGCGTTGCTATGATGTTTCAACAGTCTCTTGTTAACTCACAGAAAATATTATTCCAGTTTTTATATCAGTATAACTTCCAATAAATGTTTGTATTCAATAGTACTGTAGGAGCACTTATGTATTCCTAGGAAAAGAAATCTCTGGAATTCACATATTGTGAAGAAAAGAAACAATTAGCCCAAACTGGTCACAACGAAATACATATCTGTTTAAGCCAAACTGACAAATTTCTATCAGAACCAACGAATATAGACTAATAGGACGCTAACCAGATTCCTGGATGAGGGTCAATCTTCTCGAGAAAAAAAAGTTTGTAACAATTGATGCATTCTATTTGTCACGTGATCCAGGTATGTCCTTGACTTAACACCGTTCAAACATACATGTCCGACCTCACCCATGTGTATGCCAGTCAATATTATGATTTAAAAAGGGATGTAAAAATATGAACATTGATCCATATTATGATGTCATTTCAAAATTAGGATGTCATTCCAAAATACAGAAGAATGTAAAGATATGTATATAAGATCTATATTAGTTGTCATTAGAAAGTACAAAAGGGTATAAAGATGTATATTCCGATTCATATTAGGATGTCATTGAACTTATTAGGATGTCATTAAAAGTACAAAAGGTATAAAGATGTGTATTCCAATCCATATTAGGATGTCATTAAACTTATTTGGATGTCATTAAAAAGTACCGAAGGATGTAAAGGTATGCATACATAGCTTTATTAGGTTTTCATTAAAAAGTATATTTTTAATCACTGTATATTCTTAATGCAATACTTTCAATAGAAAATTATATACAGGATATTATTTGCAAAAGGCTATTCAGACATGATAGGTATCATTCAACATATCACTGTAGTTTGAGTAGCAAAGAAGACGAAACCATTGAACAGGTAGAGAGAGCAATTATATTAATCGAAACACTCAGAACCACTTATATGCATAGACTTTACAGCCAAATAACACATTTACTGCAAGTAAAACAGCAGATATGATGAATTTTAAAAGGCCCTTTTGAGATTTAAAAAAAAAAAACTTTTTTTCTGAATGCTTTATGCCAAAGGAAAACAGCCTTGTTTTCAAATTCCACACTACAGAAATAATTATTCGAACATATTCTCTCTCCATTAATCCCATCCAGACTACATATTGGCGATTAAAATGAAACATATATGTTCGCCTTGTATAGCTTCGTCTGTTACTTTTTTCAGCCTGAGGTGAAACAAATATTGCAGAAAATCACATAATTTGATGTTAGATGACGTGCATTACAGTATTAGAGGAAATCTAATTTAAGAGGCAATTTAATCTGTTGCTACAGAGCTGTTAAAAACATTTAATGGAAGCAGTTTATAAGGGATCTAATTAAACAAATGCACAGCCTTTAATATTGCCATAAACGCCAGAGATTACAATTTGATTACAATAGTCGTCACCAACATCTTGTAATATATTTTTATATTTGCAATACTGATAAATTTATGAATTATGCGCATGTATGTATGAAAACGTGTTTCATTAAAAGGAAACGAGGCGTGTCCGAGTTTTATTTAAATTTTTAAAAAAAAATTATACAACGATACAAGTTAGATTGTTGGAATTTTAAACAGACTGTCTGCGTCATTAGACCGATTCGATACCTCTACTTGAAAAGCATATGTAGATATAGAAAACCGTATCCGCATCACTGACAGTTGCTTATTTTAACCCTCGAGATGGTAACACAGCTTGCAATGTTGATAGTTTTAGCTTCTCAGTCTGTCTACTTGCGACTCGACTAGTTTCATAGCTTCTATCTTTCTCTCCACGCACGCACGCACGCACGCACGCACACACACACACACAATCATTACAAGCTCAGAATACATACATCATCTGATACTGTGTACACGTGATACTATTGAAGGAATTCATAATATGCAGACCTTCACTTTTATTATCAATTTTTTTTTAAAAATTACAAATATATGCATAAAAGCAAGAGAAAGTATCCAAATCACAAGCTGCGATCCGACATTTTATAATGATAGTTTTAGTTGATCTGTCTATTATAATTTTTAGCACCAATTATACTTATAGAACAGATAATGAACAAATATTAACAGCTGATCTAGTCACATTATGGAACATTAAGCAACGAAATTAAATATTTCTAGTAATTGTAATTACTTACTGGAATCAGTTTCATTAACCATACACTGTAAGTATAGTCTTACAAATTTGTTAAGAAGGTTAACTCGCTATACATAACATGTATGATTGTTCTTCAGAATTAATATTAACCAGAATATTTAGAACTTATAATATTACAAAATCCATTTACGAATAACGCTAGGGAAAGAAGTTTGACAAACATGTGTTTTCTACAATGGCATCGACATCGATATTTATTTCGAAAATATCTCTTATCTCCATTTAATATCGATGAGACTGAATTTCGCTGGCTAGTTTCGAAGTGAAATATATGTGAACCTGATTATTCAATGGCTGTAAGCTTTTGTTGCTTATTGAGTTTTGTCTCTTTTAAATTAGGAATATTTCCTTTGCAACATTTCGATACCTTTGAAAATATTGATATTGTCCCAATTTCGCTTTTATGAAAATGATAGATCACTTTGTCTGTAGGTCTGTCTGTATGTATGTAAGTTTATGTGTCTGTCTGTCTCTGATTTCGTTTTGTTGAACAACAACACTCATACAAATATTGTACGACCCTTTTGATTGTAAATTTACTGAATGTTAGAGAAAACTTACAAAAATGGTACTAAGATCTGCCTCGCTTGACGCTCAGCATTAAGAGGTTAGTGTTGGGACTGGTCGGCCTGCTGTCAGGATAATGTGACTGGGTGGGATATTATACTACATGTCTGAGGCATGATGACCCAGTGCTAGACATCACTATAAACTGCATCACTGCAGATATCGTAGCGATATCATTGAAAAACCGTTAAAGCTACGTTAAAAATCCTAATGAAACAACAACAAAAAACTGCTTGTTAGAGAGTAATTTTCATGTTCAGGATAATGTGACTGGGTGGGATATTATACTACATGTCTGAGGCATGATGACCCAGTGCTAGACATCACTATAAACTGCATCACTGCAGACATCGTAGCGATATGATTGAAAAACCGTTAAAACTACGTTAAAAATCCTAATGAAACAACAACAAAAAACTGCATGTTAGAGAGTAATTTTCATGTTATAATCGCACTACACGGCTTAAAAAACGTCATTTGCAGACCATTTATAACTGTATTTTCGACATTAGTTGAGCCCGTGCTTTTAATAAAGATGCTGTGAAAGACAGTGCAAAAGATCATTTTCCAAACATTATTCCACCATATGCAAGTCATTGTAAATTAAAATGAGAAAATTATCCCTAACTTTGGAAGAGCCCTTGGCATCCAAAGACATAATATACATTTCTATGTCTAATTATTTAATGGCGTATAATCTTCATTTTTGAATGATTGGGCAAGTTATGTGTCAGTTGTTACTATTTATTATTACATCGATTAAATAAGATCTTCAGAGAGTCGCTTATATGTATCAAAGAATAAAAGCAAGTCTGCATGCGCTATAATACTCTGACAGAGGCAAGCTCTGGCGGCGAGTTGAAGAAAAAGAAAACATCACATTCAGCTTAAAGTCTAAATTCTTGCGTATTATTGGTGAGTGATCCAATCAGATATCCGAATTTTGAATTTCGTCTGAATTTGATTTTGACGATTTTGTGTAATCTTAAGATTCTACTGTAATGAAAGTAAAGGACGGAAAACTAACGCAAATTCAATAGAATACGTCAATGCATTTACAGATTAACATTTACCAAAAACATTCACAATTTCTGATGTTACAAGCCCGCGCGCCTGAGATGTATTTTACTTTATCAGTGTCTCATTCAAACTTAGAAACATCCTTCCGAGTTATCAAATCTGTTTTCAACGCTCTCCATCTGCTGCGAATTCCACCAACTTGGCATGTCTTTAAATAAACCTTAATTTATGGAGATAAAAGGTGTTAAACTTGATTCGTATTCAAGAGTGATTTCTTTACTGTTATCATGTGTGCACTATTTATAATTTAAAGGTAAGTTTCAAAATAAATCTCGAGTGAAGAGAGGTAGTTTGGATGGATAGGATTCTCTTTGCCAGATCCTAAGACGGTGTGGAGTCTGTATCCAGGATAAATTAAGAAGGAATCCAACTAATCGGGTACCGATGGCATAGATAGGCTCGTTACCGCATTAAGCATAGCAACGGAATGCTCGAGGTTTAACATTGATGGGTAATACGTATATTTAGTACCGAAATGAACACCTCCTACTCCGGCAGCAAATTCCTTTGCAATAAACATGTACATTCCCTTTATACGTTGACCGTTTAAACGACATTGACAGTATTAAGGATTTTACTACTAATTTCAGGATATCAAAGGATTGTAAGAAGTAATGGGTAAATGAGTTTTAATGTAATAAAAGCTTCGAGACTTATTTATATCAGTTTCCAAATACGATGTGCACTTGGAATGAACAAGTTCTGTATGTCTTTTATTTAATTCATCTGATTTTTAAGCAAAATTCTCAACATGTTGATTGGGATCCGGCCGTGGAGTTAAAGATCGGATAAAGGGGATGAACTGTCATTATTCCTAACTAAGCCATTGTCATAACAGAATTAACGTTATGTATGTATGTATGTATGTATGTATGTATGTATGTATGTATGTATGTATGTATGTATGTATGTATGTATGTATGTATGTATGTATGTATGTATGTATGCATCCTTGTACTGGACATTGTGTCAATTCATTGAAGCAAGTGGATTTATTTATTTATTTGGAGGAGAAAACTTGTGTTCATAATGTATGTATGTATGTATGTATGTATGTATGTATGTATGTATGTATGTATGTATGTATGTATGTATGTATGTATGTATGTATGTATGTATGTATGTATGTATGTATGTATGTATGCATCCTTGTACTGGACATTGTGTCAATTCATTGAAGCAAGTGGATTTATTTATTTATTTGGAGGAGAAAACTTGTGTTCATAATGTATGTATGTATGTATGTATGTATGTATGTATGTATGTATGTATGTATGTATGTATGTATGTATGTATGTATGTATGTATGTATGTATGTATGTATGTATGTATGTATGTATGTATGTATGTATGTATGCATGCATCCTTGTACTGGACATTGTGTCAATTCATTGAAGCAAGTGGATTTATTTATTTATTTGGAGGAGAAAACCTGTGTTCATAATTTCATTTGGATGATTATAAAACAAGAACTGCATCACGTGACATTGTCAGCCATTTTGGATTACATCGTCAAGATTCGAACCTGGAATTATTAGAACATTTATTTATCAGGACTCTTCCAATTCCATTAGTGGATTATTTTTGTGAATTCTATATTGGATTAATGTTGGATTTGATTCTCTAAAACCGTAAGTTTATTTTATTTATGAAAATAATTGTACTTAATAAATTCTTTGTTCAAGTTATACGAGCTTGTTAGTTTTCACTCTTTCTGTGTTGCTGCTTATTCGAGCCTAAGCACGTAACAGAGTGCGTAACAAGTGCTGTTTTGTTTCTCAGGCAAACTGACCAAACGTTTCTCTCTCAAGCAGGGTGTATGTCAGGTCCGTGTCTTTGTGAGTCTTTCTTGAAATGAATAATGATTTGATCATTGAAATGGATCAAACTTTTTGTGGTATAGAACATACTTATCACCACCTGTCATTAGCCATATTAGCAGATGACACAACTGTTATGTCTAATTCGCATCATTCGATGTAACTTCTGCTTGATACAATTTCTAACTATGCGAAAAGGTAGAGACTTAGATATAACGCAGATAAAATTGCACTATCTTGTTTACTAACAAGCGAACGACATTTATCCCTTCTCTTCTGTTTGGCAAATCCCCAAAATTGTCAAAAGTTAGAAGTATGCCGGCATACCTCTAAAATACAGCTTAAATCTATACAACGCCAATAAATGAAGCTTGCGATAAAGACATATGTTTGTTAAACTAATTTAATTTAATTGGAATCAGAGAAGGTATAATGAGTCCGTTAACAAGTCTTAAAATTTGGTTAAGAATTACGTTACCTTTGGTTCTTTTTGGATACGAACTATGGTCAGGAACCGCAAATTCCAATATAGAGGAAATTGAGTTAATTTAGAGGAATGCAGCGAGACGAATGCCGGCTTTCTATAAAGATTCGCCAAAAAAGGCAACGCGTAGAGCCTTAGAACTTTTGGTTTCTGTTGTTGTTGCTGTAGAACTTAATGCAATTTTCAAGACAGGCAATATATGGCGGCCAGTATAAATGGTAGAGGAAGAACCCGAGAAACCCTTGGAAGAACCACCGACCCACGAAAAGCTACCAGCAAGCTTTCTCACATACCCTTATTCAATGATAATAACCTTAAAATAAGCGTATCTGATCATGTCCCCATTTTGTTGGTATATTTTCACATCTAACTCTACACAACAATACACACGTTTAACATGACTCAAAACCTCATATGAGTCAAAAAGCTGCGTTCCCGTTTATGCGGTAAATCATTACACTGGTGTAATGTAGGCTTATGTTTTATACTTCCGAATTACTGAACATAGATGTCATCAATGACAGCTAACAGGATTGAAATCCTTTATGTAAACAAACCCACACACCCACACCCACACCCACATCTATCTATCTATCTATCTATCTATCTATCTATCTATCTATCTATCTATCTATCTATCTATCTATCTATCTATCTATCTATATATATATATATATATATATATATATATATATATATATATATATATATATATATATATATATATATATATATATATATATCGAATTTTAACACAGAGAGCACTACCGATATTTATAATTACTAATGGGTAGTTCAAAACACATTTCGCCAAAGTAGATCGGGAACCAAGAAAAACGGACTAAAGGTTTCGTGAAGATATTATACGCGATTATTACGACGGACAAGAGATTCTAACAATTCATTTGTGCTTGCATATTTTATCTCCTTTTTAACTCTGAGCCTTGCATGTTTGGATAAGAAATACACTGAAAAATATCAACATAGATTTTAGTTCCTTCAAATGAACTATCCAATTTGAAATAAAAACAGCTTTTGTAGGTACTTGTACACGACACTGAAAATACAAGTTATATGTTCATATTTAGTGGTTATAGACGTATCTCATACATGTTCATGATTGCTGAAGTAAACATAATGCGAAAAAAAAACAACCATATACATTTTGTTTGACACCGATGCAACTTATCAAATAGTTCACATTGTTTCCTCGTTTAATCAGTATCTTTCTATATTTCTCTCCCTTTTTATATTCTCTCTCTCTCTCTCTCTCTCTCTCTCTCTCTCTCTCTCTCTCTCTCTCTCTCTCTCTCTCTCTCTCTCTGCTTATTTTGTTAAGTATGTCGGTCTTCTTTCTCGCTAGTTTCATTTTTGTCTGATCATAAGTGTCCTTGTTTTCCCTCATGTCCATGGACTCGATGACAAAAGTCGTCGATTTTCTCTAAACAAGCAATGACCACAAATACGTAACAATAACAGATATTGAAGAGACCGTATCATGCATTGGCTTAATAATGAAAGAGATTGTATTAAAATGGCAAATATTTGAACACTAACGTTAAAAAGTTTTATATTTTGGGATATTTTCAATTCTAAACCGTATTCTTGCCAATAAAATGATTTCAACTTAATATTGGTATGCAGATCGTTTTGGTTTTAGAAAAAGGGATACATTCTTTGGATTTGCACACAACTCTTATAATTCAGCTTCTTAAAATTCCTGGTCGTATGCTTTCACTTAAAACAAACGTTATATAAAGATTCAACATCAAACTTTGATTTGGTTTTTTAATATGGATTCAAACTATATGTATGAGGTGAATTTACTGCAGCATGATGATTCAAATGATTTATATTTAGAATCAAAATACATAGATTTTGAATGTCACCTATTTGATTGTATAATTTATAACATTGTGTATATGTGTGTTCCCGCACTGATAAATATTATAGTCACAGAATTAGGCGAAAATTGAATTTATTTCTTCTTGAATTACAAACTAATTTCACCATTTTTTTTTTGTTTCGTCGTACATGCGTTACCTGGGGGTGAATAAGTGTTTTTTTTTCCCCAAGGTAAACGGCGTGTAACGATTTGCATGTGCCTGACTTCGAATCACTTGAAGTCAGGAACATTAGAATCACGGGGTGCACGGTAATTTTGCCGTGAATTCTGCTCACCTATTTGAGGATATATAAGGCAGAATATTTCTAATTATATTACGGGACCAAAAGTATCTTATCACATGAAAGATAGCTCGTCATTCTATCTCCAGCCAAAGGGGTGAGTGTTAAATTTATATTTCGTTTTATTGTGAATTTTATTCAGTTTATCATTTCATGTAATGATGCCTTTATTACAATGCAGCTTTAAACGTGGAATATTTGGAATTACTAGTCACCATTAGACTTTAAATGCAATAGCGTAATCTAAGTTGTAGATTGTTTTAGAAAAAAACTATTATTAGTTTGGTCTCTTTATTGTAGCTGATATTGTAGCGGAGCATCTCTGATATTGTAGCGGAGCATCTCTGAAATTGTTGCTGATTGTAGCTGAACGTCTCTGAATGTCTCTGAATTGTAGCTGAATGTGATTAATTGTGCCATTTGATTGTGAGATCAAATTGAGGTATCTGACTGTCTGTCTGTCGGATTGTCTGTCCGTCTACATCTGTCTTGATGTGTAAATATCCGGAAATCTAGAAGTCTGAGTGTCGGGGCTGTCTAGTGGTGTAAACATCCGGGGTGGCATCTAGGTATTTGGGAACGTTGGTTCTAGTAGATGCTGTATGCTGTCTGTACGTATAACTGTGGTGGATCCGTGAAGGGCAAACGGCCGATAAAAGTATTGGTCAACCCTAGGTATTCGGGGAAGCTGGGCGGTGATTCAACAGTTGGTGAATCGTACGGTTATACAGGGTCGAGACACGTGTGTGTGTGTGTTGCAATTGTAGTACAATTGAATACATTGTTATATTTACATAGTTTTTCAAATCACAGTAGTATTTCAAGGGATTACATGAATTTCAATAAAAGTTAGCAACTTGATTAAATACATGTATATGTTCGTGCTAGTTGTCGCAATCCATACGTGCGATAGTATAGTTTGATGTTTGTATTTATTATCCCAATTTATACTTGCGTTAATATAACTTTTGTAAAGGTTCCTTGGATCTGTGTATAGTCCAAGAGATTCCTTTGTATCTGTGTTTTATTTTGTATTAATATTTAATTTATTCATGTATTGTGAGTGTAATTGTGGGTTGAACGCATGAGTTATTGTGTTGATACATCATTATTTTTCATTATTAATTTATTTCATAAATTTATATTTTTTTTCGCATGTTGTGTTTGTGTTGTTCATTTAATCCACCGTCCACTCGGTAACAATTCTGTTACAATTATCTTACCTTGTTTCTTGGCAATCAACCACAAGTCAATTAGACATTACGTGTATGTATCAAATGCATAGTACTAAAGATCTTTAGCACTTATGATTTGTTTCTAAGAAAATAACTGTCACCTTTTTTTGGCAAAAATCATATGTCCATGTTTAGTAGGTTTTTCAAGAATGTGTGTGTGTGTGTGATATAACAATTAAGTACATGGCTGACAAGAATGAGGGGGTGTCTACTAAAGACAATTCCCTGTATCGGTGACGTTGTAGCATCGATGTCAGCATCGCCGAGAGGATAAGGAATTTTTTTGTTCTTGTTGCTGATTTGGTGTTTTACAGCACAGCAAGACAGGTGGGCTATTTAGTGCCAAGACAAGTGGACTAACTGGCCAAGGCCACGACAGAAGCCGACAGCGGCTGACCCGATGTTTGCTTTCTAACCTGTACTTAAGTATGTAGGGTAGTTAACGTAGGTTTGCGATACAACAAAAAGAGCGAATATACAGAATATCATTATTTTCAAATTTGACAATGATTCATCGAAAAAAATGAAACGGTATTAAATAAGTAAATAAAACATGCTTTGTTCGTCAATATCACAATTAGTGTAAATCAAACGCTATCATCGAACTTAATAGTTGTAATCGGCATTATGCTTTCATATAAGCCTTTTTCATAAACAGAGAAAAGTAACAATAATATCGATTATTCATTGTTTTTAAGGTCTTATCACAAGATTCCATGTTTTCTGCCATTAGACGAGTTTGTTCGTATTTAATATTGATTGAAATACAAATTCAAACTAAAAGCTTTATTGAAATTAACAATTTTACGAAGCAACACAAAAAAATCGAATAGTAGTATAAACACAATTCAATTATATGCTATTAAATAAAACAAATTTTCAAATCAAAAGGAAATACCGGGTAAATATTGGCTCTGGCACTGACTAGAGATTGCTTTTACCGTGGAGAAATATCAAAATCAGTCATTTAACGAATTCAGTGATGAGCATCGCGGTCTTAAATATAATGCGCAGGGTTGCAAACTCCAACAAATACCTTTTTAAGTATATAAAAATGGCTTACCGTTTTGATGATAAGGACTGTATTTTCGCAAAAGGGATGATCAACGTTTAGGAGAAATCATTGAAAATTGCGTTTGCTCACATACGGCGTCAGAACTCCACATTGATATTAATGGATTTTGTAATTAATTAAGGGAAACAGGTTTGCATTCAAATGTAGAAAATATCAATATTATCCAATATGAACGAGTATTAAGAGTAGCTGCATGTGACCTAACACTGTGAACACATTTTATTTAGGTTGGAAATTCTAGATTATGAAGAATCGAATTTTACATTTTCAATTATGGGAAATTTAAATGTCAATGAATTTTGTATTTCCATGTTAAGACTTATGTCATGTGCTTTCTTCTTCCTCCTCCTCCGGCTCATCATCATCATCTTCTTCTTCTTTCTTCTCCTTTCTTCTTCTTTCTTCTTCGTCTTCTTCTTTCTAATTCTTTCTTCTTCTTCTTCTTTCTTCTTCTTCTTCTTTCTTTTTCTTTCTTATGTAGACATCATACACACAAATGTAAAGAATAAACTGTGCATTTAAGAAATTGATGAAAAGTGCCACAACTAAATAAAAAAAGAACTTCAAACATTTGCAATATTTATTTAAATTGTGCAAATTGCCGTGACTGATTGTACCTGCTCAGCGTTACTCACATAACATACATGTTAGACTGTAATACACTCCGAAAAACAGTTCAATTTTAAGGGGGTGGGGGTGGTATTGGGAGGTAACCACGACTAAATATTGAAATATAAATGTTTAAGCAGAGATCTTAACCGTCATCTCAATGATAATTATAATCGATTTAAAAAATAGAAGAATTGGGGACAAATGATCGTTAATTATAAACCAAAGTGTTACTCGAAAGTTGAATGCAAGCGTCTGTTACCGAAATACGTTACGTAATGATCTTTGTCGCCTAGTTCAAATTTGGATGAAGAAATAAACTTCATATAATATAAATAACAGCAATTATAGCTGCAATCTATCAGGAAAAATCATTTTAGATTCTGCATTTAAAGGACGAAAAGAGCAAAACAGTCAGTGCAAGATTGGATAATAAATACGCTATAGTTTAGTGTTTTAAGGGGCCTCCCAAAATCTTAGCTTTTATACAGCCTTTCTCTCTGTTAACACTGACTTAATAGGTCAGTTACAGCTTCACATGACCTCACGATGACATCATCTAGGTCAGTTTATGCCAATAACGCACACATATCATGTCACTCATCTTGTATGAAACTGATACCCTTTTAATAGCCACTCACACCAACCCACATTAAGGGCACAGTTGGATCGACAAGTGAAAACGTGTACATCATGCCAAGAAATCAAGGAAATACTATCAATTTAAAGTGCCAAAAATTTTTCCAGTCAAAACATTGTGTGCAAGTAATATAATGATTACAGGATAATCTACTTATGTTGAATTTAAATAAAATGGCATTTCGAATAAGTGCGTAGTCGTTTAGAAAATGTGTCCTTGAGCTTACGATTTCTAAGAAACTTGTGTTTACTTGTTTCAGCTAATTAGTCATGCTCTTCGTGAATCTTCTTTCGTCAGTTATGCTCTTGTTTCTTACTAACACCAAATTGTCATGTTCAAATGTTAGATTTAATAATAGTCAAAGCATTTTCCTTATTTAGGTCAAGCGGTGTATTTATTAAATATATTTCAAACCTTTAACCGCCGCTCCTCACAATCACCTGCAGGACAGTATTTACTAATTAATATATAAAAATCTCTGATAGCGTAATGCAGCTTAGGGTTTCTCATTTCTGAAACTCTGGCAAAGTTTTCGCTGTTCTCAACTAAACTGGGGGGGGGGATGTTAAGTTAATTTGTTTTGTCATTCTATCAGTTCTATTTATCGCTCATTTCTCCTCCACACTCTCTTTTGGTGTAGCGAAGCGACATCATCAATCTCAGTTTCATGGTTTAGCATATAATTATAAAACAATTTTGCTACCCTGATGATGTAGGATCAATGTACAATATAGATTACAATCACATTCACATCGCATTGTCCTACACAAGGGCATCGAGTGAATATATGTGAAACATAATTAAAACTGGGTAAGTGCCTGTAGCACCAACAAAACTAATCCGTAAATACAATGCACTTGTTTATGGCAAATTCAAGATCAAACGTAATAAAGGTGAAGTACTAACTTTAACACTCAGTTCAATGTACATCTTCATTTCATCGTAAATTATCATTTGATCCCCGTAAGCCATAGTAAATAAAAAAAAATTCTCGATAACACCTAAAACTGTACCACAGGATATTTTTAAGAATATTCGCCTCTGAAGAAGTAATTGCAGTCGTCTATGATTTTATGTCAACGCCAACATAAAATTTATTTTTACGAGTAAATGGGGTGACAGGATTATAAGTCATTATTTTCTTTGAACCCATGCTTAACATTCATGTCATCGTATCGCCTGATTTTGCTACTCGTAATGCAATATTCATTGCTACGTTATCATCGACGTTATTTGTAGCTATTAAATCTGATGTTGCTGATGTAATTGCCGTAATTGTTATTTTATTCGATCCCATGTACCGATTTCCAACCATAGTATCAACGGACGTTATCACAAAGTTGTCTTTGACAAATTTCACATTTGTTACTTACTCTTTATTAGTCTAATTTGTTTTATCAAACTGAGTATTAATTATTAATGCCCCGCCCATATCTATATCTCCAGTCATCGTCCCACCTGATCTCGATAGGTGGATACTTTGTCTCAAGGTATAGCACTCGCTGACCTGACATACTTTTAGTTACCGGTCATCTTTTCGCCAAATATTGACAACTTAATATTCAATCCAACATTTCGTTGTGCCAAGCTTACGTGTGTGTGTTGATCACATTGACAGGAGGATATTTTATTTCTAGAACTAGTACAAGTTGCACGGACATGATGATCATTGTGTCACCGGATCGCTTACGATTATTTGTCAGATCAAGAACTGTAGCTGTAGTTGATGTTGTTGCAGCATATGAACTGCTGATTAACTGACCACATTGTGTGTTGTAGATTAACTTATTGCAGCTGACAAACGTTTGTGCACACGTTATACGAGGAGCATAATATACTATAACACAGAACGAGTAATAAAAAAGACAACTACGCGCTTTATATTGTCATTGCCTGATAGATGGACTATTCGGTCTGGCAAAACAAACTTGCTAATGAAACTGTTGCTCAACGACGTATTCAACTACAGTCGTGTGTATATCTACACGATCAATCATAAGCAGGACAAAATATTATGCTGAACGTGTAAAACAAAAAAAATATTTTAAAAATAACCTTGGTGCTGGCTAAGAAAAGTTTCTTATAAAAACACCTGGAGATCTTGTTCCTGTTGGCGATCCAGAATCTTAAGAAATGTAATGTAATTTATCTTGTCCAAGGTTTTGATAACGCGGATCGTTTTATCGGAAAGAATATGCGTTGTTTTATGCTATTTAACAGCCTTGAAATTAACACAAGAACCATGCGGTGATGTTTTAAGAAACGCACGTGTTGAGCTGTATCATGACGTAGCTTATGGAAATAACAGGTTTTTTTCTGATTGAATAAACTTGCTATAGAGATCAAGCACATGTCTCAATGTGTAATTGACAGGGTTTTTATATTGTAATGATGTTAAAGATGAGTATGTTACTTACCCATCTGAAGAGATATGTGGCTACAGACATTACTTTTAAGAAAGAAGTTGAACAAGAACGTGCTGTGAAACAAGAAATTGAAGAAGAAACTGTAAATATGTATTTAGCCGATCACTGACATTATTTGGCAAACAACACGATATCATCAAAGTATTAACAGAAGATCTATAAAAAAACAAAAGAAAAAGGTTTGCTAGGATTACTCTAAGAAAGGCAAAATAAAGGTTTGCTAGGATTACTCTAAGAAAGACAAAATAAAGGTTTGCTAGGATTACTCTAAGAAAGACAAAATAACTTTGCTGAGGATAGTTTTGAGCAATTTGGTGATCGTGATGAACGTCAAGCTGAGGTTATACAAAGAATGGGCGAGAAAGCTCCGTTATTTGATAGGCTTATTAGAGAACAACGTGAAGAACAAAATATACTTCAGACGTAAATAAGAAATATATGAGAAAATTATACAAAACACCATCTACAAAGAAATTCTTCATTTAGAATATTTTGACTTTAAGGTTAAAAAATATGTTAATTTTAAAACTACACGAAGAATAAGATCGTAATTAAAACATTAACATAATTACAAAACAAAGATCATATGCGTCTAGAAATGGTTTAGATTCCAGAACTGAAATTGATTATGCTAACAGTATCACGAAATATTCCGGCAAGGTTTTATTGCCATATTTTATTATATTTGTAAAACAAATTACAGAGTTTCAAGACCTTATAAACAGTTTTTACAGCTGCAAACAATTTCTAACAATGGCGAAGGAAATAGAAGATTAAGAGTTAAATAAAATGGAAAAAGATGATCAGTAAAGTAAAGTATAGATTAAGAACAATTTAATCAGATTCTGAATATGATACTTTAGAAGAAAAAGTCCGTGAATGAATATGTATATATCTAACTGGACAGCTGATACTATTGATCGACCATGTAATTAATTTCATCAATGGCAACTGGAAACACTAGTACATAAAACGACAATGAAATAGTTAAAATACTTGATCATCTAAACTCAAAGGGATCTTCAAAGACTAACTAGTAGCATGTGTTACACAGCGATTTTATGTAATAACACAAACCAATTACTATGCAATAATCTGAGAATAATGACTAAAAATCTCGTCGATGACACTGTTTCTCAACTCGTCTTAGACAATATCGAACAGAGTAAAATAATCCTTTATCTATAATCCTTGTATTGGTCCTGATCCTAGGTACCCAAAGCAATACGATATTGGATTAGCATCATCTACTGTTGAGGACCCTATGTCAAATGTTAAAAAAAAAACAATGATGGTTTTACGTTTGATTGTGAAAACGAATGGCTTCATCGACTGGATCTGTTAAGATAACAAAAGGTAGCCAAAAACATGCGTTTTATTCGCAGATGACAATAGTGAACAATCTCCTAACAAAACCATTTTTATCAGACAAATTGTGTAACAAAACGAAAAACTAAATAGTTTTAACACACAAATCCTAGGTGGTTTAATGTGAAATAACGTTTCAAAAATACTCAAAAATATACATAGAATACATAACAAAGTAGCACCAATCGGGTTGGACGATTCAAAGTTTTCTACAACAGGAACCTTATCTACAGCATGAACAGCTGTCGTACAAACGAAAGCTGATAAAATATAAGGCGGATTGCTAATAGAGGTTAAGACAATGTTAGCAGAGTACGGCAGAAAATTATATATTGAACAGTACAACATTTATCAAACAACTTTACCAAATTCAGTTGATAACACATGGCGAACAACAGCAGCGCCCAGAGAACAATTATCGCGTCATATAGTAGTTGTTTTAACGACAAGATGAACGTAATAATCAGCTGAAAAGTAAATTCAGTTTCTATAGCATTGATGTTAGACGAATATGTGTCGAAATACATTCTTGACAATATTCTGAACAAGCGATCGAATATAAATTTATTGACAATGCCAACAAACATTTATCTCGTGTTTATATGTATTTGATGGAGGCGATGCAGTTGGATCGCATATACATGTCGAAGAATTTCGAATTTTTCCCCAGATATTTCATGGTGATGCTATTAAGTACAACGAACAAACTATTGGATCAATTGCTGATATCAAAGTTGTTGTTGTTGTTGTTGTTGTTGTTGTTGTAGGGCTAACGCCATTTTTCAGCACAAGATAGGCTATACATGGCGGCCAATATTATTGGTGGAGGAAGAAACCAGGAATAAACCCGGAAAGAACCACCGACCCAAGAGAAGCTACTGGCAAGGTTTCTCACATAACTACATTAGCCGAATCTTAGACTCGAACCTACGCAGACAGAAGTGAGATGGAAGTGATCCGTAACTGAAAGCGCTTTAGACCACTTGGCCACTCGGGGCCCCCTCTGACATCGACGTAACAATGATGATAGGATAGGCCCCGGAAACTACACCATCTAATCAACATTACGCGTGAGCACTGCTAACATCTGACAGATATATAACTCTTAAGGTTGAGCGAGGTAGAATGACCGTCCAAGTGTAATGTGCAAGCACTTGTATTGCACAGTTATGGAGTGTAACACACTGGAATATTATCTGATGAAATCAATAAGGAAATATATTGCACATGATGATAATCTGTGACAAGGAATACTATCAAAACTAGCACGAGCTATAGATACACGAATAGTGGTTTCGTAAACTTGTTTTTTCAAAATTCAGCGTGTTTCAGGACAATTACTACTGACGCAACTACAAATACGAAAGATAATAAAAAGTAAGCTTATTAAACTGTCAGTGGCACATATACCATCATATGCCAGATCGAAAGCGATCCATTTTGGATAAACTGAAACAACGATAGCTACTTCACCACGAGAATTATTGCCCAAACATATTGCATGTGTTAAGAACGTTCGGAATAGATGCAGTGAAATGTGCAGTATCAGGAGTGACTCAAAATGTGGTATCCGAACTTGGAGTCACCTATGACGGAATCAAACAGTTGCTATGAGACTGCTATAAAATCAAAAATTTATCTGATAATTAATTATAATCATGCCAACAACAGGAACACAAAACGATCCTATGACTAAAGAAAAGAACTACAGTAGCTAATCATAGCGCGGTCAGAGGTGGGTGTCATAGGCCTGATGATTGCAGAGATAGCAGGAAATGAACTATCAAATTTGTTAGGAATAGGATGCGGAATGTAGGCATACCCAATGCGAAGATGGACTCGTGGAACTCGGGGTCAAGGACAGATGTTATCGGGACAAGAAAATACAATCATCAGCATTAAACAACTTTGCAAATTGCTGATTAACATAAGCATGACGGTAGATTTATTGGAATATTTTCTAAGGACAAACTAGCAAAAGATCGCCAAATGCTGATCAAAGCTGTGCTTTAATATACAAGATTTTAATGTCAGATCTGAAACGCACTAGGTAGCTCTTTAGAACAACTACTTTGACTCGTTTTGTTTTTGTTTGTATCTTCCCTCGAGTGATGTTATGAAACAGTACATCCTAAAGTAAAATATAAAGATAAACTTCAACTAAAACAAGCATCAGCCGTTAGGATGGTCGCTTGTGACTTTTTGCGTTATGTTTAACAAACAAATACTTGGTTCCAATGGCGGATTTAAACACAACGATTTTATTATGTTTGTTCTGCAAATTGGCCGTTTCAAAGTATCGGCAATGATAGTAAAGTGGTACGTGGATTGTAAACAATGTTAACATTAATTTTGTCTGACATCAAGTATTCAATGACAACATACTGTCTCAAATGCAGAGCCAAAACCAATAACATAAATGAAAAAACCGAAACAAAAGCTAAGAACTAAAATTGTTAAGAAGCATCTGAGATGTCTGTCGTAAGAAAAAGAGTATATTTCTTAAACAAGATAAATCCAGTGATACAATCAGAATCACAAAACCTAGATTGATAACATTTCCGATGATATCATTTGACTATAAGGTTACTTTTGTCATCGACTAAAAATAAATGAAACGTTATTGCGAAGATATAAAGAAAGATATGTGCCTGCAACAAGATAATAGTTGCCTATTGCCAGGGCTGCAATCAAGAGCTTTCATTGGACCAGTATTGGATATACATTACTGGCAAATTACCAAAAGCAATGGGAGGCTGGATATTGCCAGACATAAATATATCGGTACATGGAATTCACTTAAGAGCAACTCGATGAAAATGACTATTGTTACGAGGAAAAGAACCTTACACTCAAGAAGATTCAATTACGATGGGTCATGACATTTAGTACATAACAAATAATTATAACCAACCCCACCTTTGCAAAATTCATATAACTCGTATATCGTATGTGGTTTAATCTATTTAAAAGACAAATCGGAAATGTTGTAGTCGGTGACTTGATCATTTGACACGATAAACTTGCATTGCATCAAGAATATTATCATTAATCAATGTAGAGATAAAGTCGTGTAAGAATATGGCGGTATATTCAGTATCATCTTCGTATTTACTGATATCATGTAACACTCCAATATTAATTCTTCGATCGCATCTGTCGTTTTGAGATGATGCATTTGCCATTGTATACTATTAGCAATTCTGCTTCTCTAATTTACTATGTTTAATCGTACTATTAGAGAAATATAAACACGATATTATTTGATGTTGAAACTTCCGGATATCGCAAAATAATAAGTTTGATTGTGACAAAATGTCATCTCCATATTTTTCAACAGCATTACCTGAAAAGACAACAACTGGAGATGTGATGCTCAGTTTTTACTAACAAATTCTCAATTTAATTTAGTTCAACCAACTGTAGAATCTGAGTTTGCAACACACAAAGGTCTAAAAGGTTTTTTGCAATGTCATGTTCATTTATCAAAGTTGAGAATATTATCTGATCGGCTAGTCGATCAACTACAACAATAACATTTCGAAGAGCTTGTCAATCCTTACATTAGATCGCTACACCGTAGGGTATTGATTATAACAAATTTTATGTCATTGTCAGATAATATATTGTAGGAGATACAGAAAAAAGACTGATGAATATAGAACATCCGGGTCGTTTTTGACTCTAAAAAAAACAACACTTGGTGTTCTATGTGTGGACAAATACGTTAACGGTTTAGTGGGTGTGCAGTAAAGTAAGTACAACGAAACGGTACATTTAATTTTCAAGTGTATCAATGGATGTAAGTCTCAAATGGTATTCGATCGTCACCTTGAATATTATTCTAACGTACAACAATTATCTTTGCCAGGTAAAGATGAAAACATATTACATTTCACGAACTACTGACACACGCTCCGTTGATAATCAACTACGATTTATAGTCGATTCAATGTCTGTGCAAGAAGTTGAAAATAATCCTGAGAAATCTTCCACAAGAAAAGTACAAAATCATATTCCATGTGGGGTAGCATACAAAGTAGTAAATACTGTTGGAAAACGTTTATCAAAACCTGTTAAACCTGAACGTGTAGAAAATCCTGCAATGTGGTGCTGATAAGTCTCATTAGCAATGTTGATATTCGGCAAGATAACTTAAATTAAACCTTTAAGCGTAAAACAAAAACGAGATTTTTTCCCCGTAAAAATACCTCACATTTGCGAGCAAGCGTTTACGACTCAAGATTGAGTTAAAATACTGAAGTCATATTACAGGGAAATATTGCGGTCGCGCTCATGACAAATTCATTCTTAAATATACCGCACCTTATTTCGGTCTTTTTGTTATGCATATAATGTCCGTGGTTATCACTATCATATTATCGTAGAAACATTCGGCATCAAAGATGTAATTAACCTCCAAAACTTAATAACAACGATAAAAAACAATACGAAAAAGTATATGTATGTTACACTCGGCAAGTTGAGATTTAACTATAGTATGCAGTTAATGGCGACATTGTTAGATGAACTCGTGAAAGGATAGAAAATTTTGATAATCAGAATGATCATTTTTGTGACATAGCAACGTTACAAGGAAAAGTATATTTCAATATGATTATCTTGTCGACTGTCATAGATTTACTGAAACAAGTTTACCTAAGAGGAAACATTTTTATTCTCGATTAAATCTTGAAAGCATCAGCGATGACAACTATCCATACGCTCAGCAAATTGGAATGATTTTGACTGTTAAACATTTGGAGATTATCATGACCTGTATTTTCTCACAGATGTGTTGATGCTCGCGGATATATTTGACAATTTCAGAAATGTCAGCGCTGATAACTTTGGACTCGACTCAACATGGTATTTCTCAGCAGCAGGATTAAGTTGGAATGCATTACTACTATGCAGAATAAAATAAAACTTGAATTACTGACAGATCCGGAAATGTTTTGTTTCATAAAACGTGGAATCAAAGGTGTAAAAAGCGTAGAATAATCAAATATACAGCTGCAAATACAAAGTAAATGAGAAACTAGGACAAAACATTGCCGAAGGTTTTCCAGGTTTATTTGTACGCAAATAATCTGTACGACGTGCAATGTCTGGGATGATGCCATATGGTGGATTTCAATGGATATGCCGAGAGCAGTTTTTAAAGAAATGCATAAAACTGTACCTGATAATATTGGCTATTTTATCGTGGTTTACCGGGACTATCCCGTTCATCTTTATGACACAGAGAATAATTATCCGTTTTGTCCCAAGTCAAAGTGGATCGACTATAATTTGCTATCAGAAAAGCAGTAATATTAATCGTCCAGTGCCAGAACCAGTGATACATCCATTGTTCAAAATCTAGAACCAAATCTTCTGGAGCAAACAAAGGTATAGTTTATATTATAAAACTCTCAAATAGGCGCTTGATCACGGTCTAATGCTAACAAAAAAATTCATCGTGTGTTAAATTTAATCAGTCGCTTTGGTTGAAAGATTATATCTACTCTAAACCTAGACGAAAAGTAGTTACAACAACGGAATTTAAAGATTGTTTTTTTTTTTGCTCATGAACTAAGGCATCTTCGAAAAGACCATTGAAACTATCAGAAAGAGAGTCAATAACACTGAACTTCATAATTCACTTGTAGCATCTGATAATTTTGTTAGTATGAATATTTAATGAAAGCCTTGTCGTTAGTGATAAGAAAATTATCAACCTACAGTTCAATAAGCCAGTTTATGTTGGTTTGTCAGTGCTGGAGATATCAAAGACGTTCATGTGCTACTTTCATTATACGTTTGTTAAAGTTGAATGACCTGATACAGAGTTGATATTTACAGATACAGACTCAATGATGTCCAAAATATAATTAATTGATATTTAGAAAAAGGATTATGTACACAAGGATCTGTTTGATCTTTCTGATTATCCAACTAATAGTGGATTTCACTGTCATGACAACAAAACAGCAATACGAAATATTAAAGATAACGTTTCTATGAAAATTAGAACGGAATGTTTTGGATTATGTAATAATATGTATTGCTTAAACTATGTCATAATGCTGTTAAACGAACCAATAGAATATAACGAAATGTGGTCGGTAATGTAATATGATTTGATAATTACATGTCGACGTTAGACGGTTTTAGCGGTAATGTTAAAACAATGGCAAGAAAATCAAATTGTCATAACATTGAGATGGATATTTTAATACAATCTGATCTTTACAATTTTCAGTGATATAAGATACTGTTCTGATTAAATTAATACATTTGCGTTGGGATATAACATTTCTGATGGTGCTGGTTTTAAATTGGTTATTACAGTAAACCACCAGCAATTCATTTAAAAAAGGTCAGTTCACATTTTGTATGAAATATTAAATATAATAGACGATTTTATTGTGAATGATATAACGTCAAAGATAAAGAGAATTATCTTCCAGGTTAAGCACATGACAATTATATTTAACAAAGAAAGGTACGGCACGTACTTCAAAAATAAAAACAAGATACGGTTGTCTATTGTTTGTAATTATATTTAGGATATGTTGCTAAAGTTTCTTAGATCACAAAAGAGCTTGTTAAAACTATTGACAAACTTCATAATCCAATATCGCAAAACAAACACACAAAAATAATTACAGTTGATAAGCTAATAATTGTTACATTAATACGACACTAGATTTTCAAGAAAAGTTTATCAAAATTGTAGAACCTGATTCTAGTGCCAGTCTTAAAAAAGTATATGTTCTTGTTTCTACATGATGATGCGAGTTATATTATTCCAAAAACCTGCAACGCTACAAATATCTGGAGAAATCTTTAGCAGCGATGCGTTTCACTTGTAGCCACAGTTTTGCTCTCAGTATAGTGTTCTATTTAGTTTGATTGATACATTGGACAATATATACACAATATAATTTCATTATACCACGTACGCTGGTGCCGCATGGTGAGCAAAGACTAGATAACTCAAGTGCAATTGTCCGTAGATTATCTTCTCAAAACACCACATCTTTGCCACAAGACAACGATTGCTATAGAATGAGGAATGGTCCTTACCGTATCTTTTCACCTTTAATCATAGCAAGGAAACATTGTAAGGATCCAAGTACAATTGTTATGTGACTTAAGTAATTTGAGAATTTGCATCATTGTTGTGTGTGAACATCTGAAACTACCGACATCATTTCTCGACACTGTATCTCTCAATGAAATAGTTGTATGCATACATAGTTCATACGATGCAGGTTAGCTGGAATATTTGAAGCGCCATATACAGTATTTTCGATGAGACTATTCACAAAGTTTCATCCAAGAAGTACATCAATTCTACCATGGGCATATAGAATATCGGATATGGCTGATATATATTTCTAGTTGTTCTACACTCGTGTGAAGGGGTGACATTTGAATGCATAAATTGTAAATAAAACTTATGTAGCGTGGCTTAAAAACCATTCTTAACTAAGATATCTTGGCATTTAAACTACAATTGTCATAATGGCCATTCTGTTACCAAATAGAAACACTGCCATCGTATTATAAACAGTATGTTTATAATATGTGAATTAAAGAGAAGGGCAACGAACTCAGACAAAAAAGCAGACCAACAGTAATGTGAAACATGGGCAGTAATTTCATGGGCCTATGTGGACCAATAAGAGTTACTGAAAATTAAATGTTAGAGTGTTAGTGTAGCAACACTAATAAGACCCAAACACTTTCTTCTTCTTCTTTCCATTTTTTTTCTTCTTGTTATTCTTCTTCTTTTTCTTTTTTTCCCCCTTCTTCTTCTTCTTCGTCATCTTCTTCTTCCTCTTCTTCTTCTTCTTCTTCTTCTTCTTCTTCTTCTTCTTCTTCTTCTTCTTCTTCTTCTTCTTATTATTATTATTATTATTATTATTATTATTATTAGTCTGTGAAAAACGTAAATTTTTCACATGGCACACAAGATGTTCATGGGATGTCTTTTGTTTTGGAACTCAATCTGGTAATATCACGGCTGATAAACTTAAAAGTCAGGGTACATTCAGTCTGATTAAATTCCTTGTTTTACTGTAGCTGTTCTTGTTTATAAATATATTACAAAATTATAAACCAGTATGTTATAAATGACAAGTCGATGACAATGGAGAGATGCACAGGAGATTCGGTGAGAGAATATTTTAGAATCGCTAGCCAACAAGATCTCAGAACTCGACTGTGATATCAAAACGAGTAAAGGGTTTATGCGTTAATAAGGGTGTTACTTAAAAAATCATGCAGTATTGTCAGTCTTCCATTCATTAGTACATAGGATGGCACATTGCTGCTATAAACTAAAACATATGGAAACACTTTATAAGCACAAACAACATGTTCAAGATGGATATACATTCATTGACTCAGTTTTTATATCAGCAAATGCGAAACAGTAGGTCATAATATACATTGCATCAAACTTGTGTGCAGAATGCTATTCTATATTTGCTAATGTATTAACGTCTTTTATGTTTGGTATTACCATATAGTAAAATAAATACAATGGGCACAAATATGAACTGTTCAATGTTTAAATTATGTCAAATATTATTTTATAGTATCGCAGATGTAAACAAATTCAAGCATGGTAACCTCTAATTTTACTTTTTCATACAGCCTTGTAAAGGATTCCAATCGTTCCCTTTGGGTGACATATGGGATAAATATTATAACACGTGACTTAGGTTTTATTGTACACTGGATAAGTCTTTTGATCAATATCTGGATGATGGCCTCCAGTCTGACATTGGCGTATTGGTTTGATACAGTGCTTGCTAAGTGCAATGTCATTATTAATCTCTATTCATGCGAGATACACGGCTTTGTCAGTGTTGGCAATACATTCACTTTTAACAAATTTCTGCTGACAGACTTCTTTAAAATCAGTGTGATAAAATCGAGTATATCGTATCGTGTTTTAATATAATTTATTGAGTTGACTATTCAGCTCAAATAATAATATCAAAGCAGTGATTGAAAAACGTTATGTAATCACCAAAAAAAACTTCAATACAAACAATGCTAAAAGGATGAAATAAATTTAGGAGCAAGATAATCTAGTTAACATTGTTCTACTAAAGTCGTGTATAAAGATTAACCTCATGATTCATTAGACAGTTAACGTAGCGGACGTAACATACAACGACAAACAGAGCAAGCGAAGCACACAATCCAAATTCCTTCAAGAGATGCCTTGAGAAGTAAACGACTTCAATTGGCCACATGATGAAGCAGACATGCACAAGCGAAACAGACGACACTAATGCTCACATGGTAGAGGAAAACAACATATCGGAAAGATAATAAGACAGCGTTAGGTAACCTTGGATATGGCGATTATATATCGTAAAATGTACCATCAACAACCAGAAAAATCGCATCTGCATAGGGCAACCGAGCATTGACGTGATACTCCAAGAAGAGTTGAGCTTTCACAGCCTACAACGCCGGCTAAATCAGCAGGCCAGAGGCAACGAGAAAGACACGGAGGTTTGTAAATTAGTCATCCTTATCCGCCTCCATCATCTCCACCATAAACCCCACAAATTACCACCTAGGGAAACCAGCCCAAAGCACAACATCAGCCCCTTAATACCAGCTGAAACAGATACATAGATTGAAAATATTCATGGTAATGACCCCATGACTGAAAGAGTAAGGATTTAAATGGAACAAATCAGTATTAAAGAAAACCAAGCTTTCGAAATGTGGCTTGATTCACTTTACTTTGATAAGGAAGCAGCGATTAAACACCTGGTGGATCACAAACCTGTCTGGAATGCGAAGAAGAATGATCTGCACTTAGCGTTATTACAACCCAAGAAAGCGGCCTTGAGGAAATCCTGTACAGATATTGGAACATGAGGAGTGCAATGCAACATTTGTTCAGTCGTGGTTGCCTGCATGATCGCGCATCAGTTATATTCGTGCATGACCTTCTATACCCTTTGTCGTGGTTCATGACTATTGATGGCCGCCTGATGATTAGTTGTGATGCAAACATGGTCGACCCAGCAGTTTCCAGAATCCACATAAGGAAGTGTGTCTAATTTCTGCATCATCCAGGAGACAGAATAGAGACAGAATACAAACACACCTCAGTGCTATAAAGGGTGGAAAACAATTTGCCAAGAGTTCTTCATTTTGGCTTGAAAACAAATCTCTATAATATATGTATCTGTTATTCTGAGTTGATTATTTCGATATCACCGTCAAAACAATACAGTCCAGAATGGAATTTAGTCTATCCCTCTGCGTGATACAAATTGTTTGAATTATTTCGGCTCAAACAGATTGACATTATGTAATTTCAAGAAAATTTTACACTATGTGCATTCAAGTCAAACTATTAATTACAGGAAACATTCCAACTTGCTTGATTTGGCTCACTGCATATCTGGCTTACACATCATTGGCACTTGTTATTTTCCATTTGAAAAACTGGACTTAATTTGAAATAAGTACAAGCTGGCATTTTGGGTATGATGCATACCATCGGTGGCCTGCTTGCCGGGTTCACTTCCTTCCTAGCCTGTCCCGAACATCGTACAGTGGCTGAGATGTCGAACAATTCACACCAGCCTAAACACGGTATCCGGATGTGATGTCATAGTCACCAACAAATCGCGACTGGCGTTACATTCTGCTTTGGTCGACACCGGCCTTAGTTGTACAGATTGAAATGTTTTCGAAATTCAGTGTGAGTTGGGTCCTTTCCTACTCATGTAATAGTCCTTTAATCATGTCGTTAGAGACACAACAATTGCATAACCTGAGGCTAAACTAAGTAGTGCTCTGTGAACAAATAAATGCTTGGCAGATGTGGCTCTAATCGTTGCTCCAGGAGCAATCAAGAAGCTTACAGTGTCAGCATAAATCATCTGAGATACATGCTCAATCAAGCGAAAACTTCCATAAATCAAGTGGTCAGTCAGTCAAAGTTGAACCGATTAGCAAAAGTTGCAATTTGGAAATAAAACACTTGTTACATGCCTAATTGCGTGACCATGTCAATTTGAAACTATGAATTCTTGCCACTCATTTTGCATAATCCAAGCTAAAAACCCTAGTCCTAGACATATACCCAAGTCATCCTAGCCCTGATGACATACCCATGTCCCAGTGACATACCATGTCCTAGTGACAGATTCAAACCCGAGTAGTATACCTTAGTCCTGCTGACATACTTTAAATCTGCGACATGCTCCAGTCCCAGTGACATACCCTAGTTCTATTGACATACCCCATTCCCAATAGCATATCATATCCTAGTGACATACAATAGTCCTAATCATATACCCCTTGCCAGAGACACATTATTCCTAATGACAATGACCAAGGTTATGTAAACCTAACTCCTTTACACACCAATAACTGAATCTTTTCTCCTGTGTTGATTAGATTCCTTGAAAATACTTATGAATCAAATCTAGTTTTGGTATGTTGTACACTGGTGTAGGCTGGTCTTAGATTTTGCGATAGCTTTTGGCACGACGGAAAAATTCCAGAAGAAGAATTAACACAAGACAGGAGCATGGAAAATCTAGTGCAGTCACTATGCATTTTGGCCCACTAGTGCAGAGTTCGCTGACTTTTTAATATTTTCTCACTAATGTTGTTGAATGTTTCGCCTGCTTTAGTGTTATATGGCACTTTATAATTTATAATTAATGCTACTTTAGTGTTATAGGGCACATCACATAACTGATAATGCTTTTTAGTGTTATATGACCTTTTGCATAATTGATAGTGACATTAATGCTGCTCTAATCCTATATACTCTAGTACTCTAGTCCTATATGGGGCATCAAATAATTTATAATTAATGCTACTCTAATCCTATATACTCTAGTACTCTAGTCCTATATGGGGCATCAAATAATTTATAATTAATGCTACTCTAATCCTATATACTCTAGTACTCTAGTCCTATATGGGGCATCACATAATTTATAATTAATGTTATTTTAGTGATATAGAGCGTATCAAATAATTTATAATTAATGTTATTTTAGTGATATAGACCGTATCAAATAATTTATAATTAATGTTATTTTGATGATATAGGGCGTATAAAATAATTTGTAATTAATGCTGCTTTACTTATGTGTTGTACAAATCATGTCATAATAGAAACTGTACAAATTTAAAGATGTGGGCATGCCTGCATTTCAGTTTTGATGGAAGATGCACAGGAAGTAAATCTGACTTGACGCTTGCTGACTTGAATAATTATTACACTTTGGATCTGAAATTCCCACAAGCCATCAGAATGATTACTTAACTTGGGTAAAATTAAATGCATATCTTTCATAATTATGGATAGTCGTTTATTTAATATTTAAATATGACAGCAGTATGCGTGTTTGGGTGGCGACGGTTGATGGGTACACGAAAAAGACAAATAAATTTCAATGAAAAGCAATATTTCTGGACAAGATCGTGAATTGCAGGATGAACATCATGCACATGTAATTCAAATTTCTCCCCTGAGAGCGATAAATGTGTGTCAAACAAAAAATATTGCATTGGAAATAACGAATCACTTATTAAAGATGTTTTTTTGTGCATAAATCTCAAACATTGTACATTATACTAACATTAGTCCGAAAACGTGATTTGTCTCGCGTTTTGTAATACTGGATTCAATGTGATCACAATTGTCTATAGGCCGTCTACAAAGCAAGCCATACGCGTCTTTGAGACTGATTCTGTAACTTTACACAGCTTTCTTTGAGAGTGTTCATTTTGTATTGCAGACCGTTCTTTTTGAGATTGTTTTTTTAGTAACCGTACATCTGTTTATATGTTAACTTCAGCAATCCCACTAAGGATGGAATTTCTTTACTTCGAGGTAACATTTTAAATGTTCGCGATGATAGTGGCTGCTTGTTTCTGAAACGAAACAAAGAAGATCGTGCGTGAAGACCATTATAGTAAATGATTTGTAAAGTGCAATATACGGATCCTTTTGTTACGAAAATAATACTACTAGTGCCTGAGAATTATCGTCATCTACTCCATCCTTTCAGTAACTTCAAAGAGTGTATTTATTTTATTAAAGTGCCAATATAAGCGGCTTGTTTGGAGAAAAACTGATTTCACAATTCATCTGTTTCAGACCTACTGTCTTTTCAGTTACCATAAAAACTCTTCACTAAGCATCTCGAGGCGCCGATAGGGAAGGCTGTCGAAGCGTCATTGACACAAATAAATGTATCTAATGTAAGTCTTGGAATGAGAGTGGCATAACTTTATCCCAAGGAAACTATATCACGTCAAAGCGGCAGTTGATGTCTTTGGAGCATATTAATTACCTTAAAGTTTTTAATATCCGATGAGATCAGTTTCAAACAACTTGGAAGAAGATCCCATTTTGTATTCCATTCCATTCCATTATGTTATTTAGACTAAATCTGTAAAATAAATTGTGTAAAAAATTAGTTGATTTCCACATGTCTCGTAAAATGCTTTTCCTGTAAGGAAATCGGATGGATACAGCTTATTAAATTTACGCAGACGTTCGCTAAAAAGCTTGGCCCAAGGTAAATGCTTGCTGTACTTACCATCTAAAACATATTGGTATCGCCATTTGACGGGAATAAAGTCAAATCTGGGGTCAGAACTTGCTTAGAGACGACCATAAACTTTGTTATTAGGCAATGTTGAGACTCAAACTGGATTCCGGGGTGCATGCTTTTAGATTATTATACTCGGTTAATACAAACCGAGAACATTACTGTAGTAAGCTTTACAACTTAGGGACAATCACAAGGAACTAAAATCCTGAGAAAGACATATAACAAAATGCTTATAAAAGGAGGAGATGTATCGATAGAAATTATATTTGCGGAATCATAAACACGGTCAGGCTATATTCCACTCATTATTATCTAAAAAGACATCGTTTGTTCGTAGAAAGAAAAGATCAATGTCGAAGTGCACACAAAATGATTGTAACGGTTCAGCAGGGTACCAGGAGGATTAGCAGGAATAGCTATAAAAGTGGTTATTAGTTCTAACACATTCCAGGAGTATTTTCTGCGTGCGAATATAATGGGCGATCTAGTGTCTGAAACACAGCCAGTTGTCAGAAACCAACAATATACATTATTACAATACACATGAAAACGACAATTTGTTTTTGCATCATGAATTATTATAATTTGTATTTGTTCTACTTATATAACACTTGCAAACATATCTGCCTTATATATTAAGGCCAGCAAAGTGAAGGAAGCAATGTACTCAAACTGCATTTACTCGGAGTCCTTTGACTGTTACATATATCCACACTTTTAAAACGCTTGTTACAATTTCTATATTATGTGTATTGCTTGTTCATGACTAAATTGAACTGCTCCGGTGGCCTAGTGGTTAGAGCGTCCGCCCCGGAAGCGGGAGGTCGTCGGTTCGATCCCCGGTCGAGTCATACCAAAGACTTACAAAAATGGTACTAACAGCTGCCTCCCTTGGCGCTCAGCATTAAGAGGTTAGTATTAGGACTGGTCGGCCTGGTGTCAGGATAATGGGACTGGGTGAGACATAATGCTACATGTCTGCGGCATGATGCCCCAGTGCTAGACATCACTATAAACTGCCTCACTGCAGACATCGTAGCGATATGAATGAAAAATTGTTAAAGCTACGTTAAACAAATCCTAATCCTAATCATGACTAAATTGTATTCATCATCTGTAACATATTTTATGGCTCATTTTTGTACATGGGTATACAATTCTATGTCATGCAACCAAGAGTGTATATTATGTAGATCTACCAATATATCAATTATTACATTATAAATGAAACCTGTTGACAAGTTTAGGAATATTTATCATTGGCTGATGGGATCAGGTAGGTTCTGATAAGAACACCAGTCAGCAGACGTATTAAATGCTGTGTTTAGATATAACTTTCGAGGAAACATTTGTTTGGAATATTTATTAGAATTACAAAGTGTTCATTGTGCTAAACTATTATTATCGTACTGTTCGTAATTTCTCCGGAGAACTTATGGAAAATACAACTGTAACAATCAGGCCTGCAGAAAGACCAATATTTTCTAGGAATTCTGTTAGAACATTCGATTATTTTTCAAAATGTATAGCAAGGTTTTAAATGTTTTAAAAACAAACAATTAATAGAAAGCTGAATGTTTCTCTTAAATTTGCATTTTTACAAAACTTGTTGGTTGGTTTTTTTTTCTTTTTTACTTACTATATTGCCATATCGTAATAAGAGGACCACATGGAATAATATATACGCAATAGGTTGAGGAATTCGCTTACTTGGTCATTACTTTTCCTGACACAAAAGAAACCTGCCAACTCTATTGAGCAACGAATTGGCTTGAAATGCTTGCTTCTAACACATTTCTTCCTAAAGATATATATAACATGCTGAACCTATTTGTTTATTTTATAGCAATAATTTCACCCTTACTGTAATTTGTATTATATATTAATACCTTAAATACATAGTAACTAACATTTAGTAATTCAATGACTAGATATATATTAGAAATACAAATCATATGACAAATTACAGTCGTTTCACGTGTATCGGAGTCAGCAAAGGATCGCGCGTATCGATTAAGATAAATTAATCTGGCATATAACAATACAACACAAGATTTTAATGTGCATAAGTGTTTAATGTTCTCTTTGAGGCTCTGTCGATGGCAATCATGAAAGAAAGGGGGACAATAAAACCAAGAAAGCGTTCAATTGTCAAAATTTGACACGAGTGTGTGCTTAATGGAAGTATTGCTTGAAAATGATGAATGCATCTTTTAATGTCTTTGAACTCAAATCAAATTGACGGTAGGTGTCTTTAAAACAATCTTCACTACTTTAAGTTTTGGTGGTTACGAGGACACAAGTGGCTTATTGAACTAAATATTGGAAACCATTATAACATGTTTGGTAGCAAGGTAACATTAAACGTCTGGACGTAGAGGGATTAATTAAGAGGGGTGGGTAAGGAGGGAGTAAGATGACTGGGTAGTGAGGTACTATGATGACTATGTAATAAGGCAGTAAGATGATTGGGTATCAATGTAGTAAGATAAGGTAGAGAAGAAATATGATTACTGTATATAAATGCAGGAAGATGATTCAGTAGGGAATTAGTGGGATATATGGGTAATAACATAGTAAGATGGGTAAGTAGTTACATAGTAAGATGACTATGTATGTAGGTAATAATAAGACAAAACAGCATTGTCATAAGGTAACTAGCTAGCGAGGTAGTAAGCTAGCTTAGTAGTAAGATGGCTGGATAGAGAAGAAGCAAGATGACTCGGAAGGAAGGCAGAAAGATAAATGTGTAGTACGCTGGTAAAGTCATTGGGTGGGACAAAGTACAATGATTGAGTAGTTAGATAGTATGATGACTAGTTAGGGAGTTAAGACGATGGCATGGTAATAATGATGTAGTTGTAAGATAGCTGGGTAGAGAGGTAGTACGATTATTAGGTAGGAAGGAAGTAAAATGGCTGCTTAATAATGTTCCAAGGTGACATTCTTGGTAATTAATATGATGTTTGCGTAGTAAGGTAATATGCTGAGCGCGTATTAAGGTAATAAATTGTCATTGTACGGAGATCGCTGAATGGTAAGTCGGTAATCTCACTGGATACGAAGCAGTAATATGACCTGGTATTCAAGTAGTTTTAGGACTTGGTAAAGAGGTAGCAAGATTACTGGATAGTAAGATCAATGAATAGCAATGTAGTAAGGTGACTGAGTAGGAAGTAGTACGATGGCTGAGTAGGAAGTAGTAAGATGACTGCGTAGGAAGTAGTAAGATGACTCAGTAGGAAGTAGTAAGATGACTGAGTATGGAGGTAGTAAGATGACTGAGTATGGAGGTAGTAAAATGACTGAGTATGGAGGTAGTAAGATGACTGAGTAGGAGGTAGTAAGATGACTGCGTAGGAAGTAGTACGATGACTCAGTAGGAAGTAGTAACATGACTGAGTATGGAGGTAGTAAGATGACTGAGTATGGAGGTAGTAAAATGACTGAGTATGGAGGTAGTAAGATGACTGAGTATGGAAGTAGTAAGATGACTGAGTATGAAGGTAGTCAGATGACTGCGTATGAAGGTAGTAAGATGACTGGGTATGAAGGTAGTAAGATGACTGAGTATGGAAGTAGTAAGATGACTGAGTATGGAGGTAGTACGATGACTGAGTGTAGAAGTAGTACGATGACTGAGTATGGAAGTAGTAAAATGACTGAGTAAGAAGTACTAAGATGACTTAGTAAGAATTAGTAAGATGACTGAGTATGAAGTAGTAAGATGACTAGGTAGAGAGTAGTAAGATGACTGCGTATAGAGGTAGCAAGATGACTGAGTTTGGAGGTAGTAAGATGACTGGGTAGGAAGTACGATGACTGGGTATGGAGGTAATATTACTCGGTAGTAAGACAACTAGTTTGGTAATGAAATGGAGAGGTAGTACAATCGTTTTATATATATATATATATATATATATATATATATATATATATATATATATATATATATATACTAGCAAGTACCCGGCATGCGTTGCAATGCCACTCAATGAAAGAAAGTGTTTGAGCAGTGCGAACTCGAACGGTTTCCAATCTTGCTTTCCGTTGCTCGTCTGTTTCTGAAGCTCGTGATGCCTTTGTCTTTCTTGCTTGAGGTGTAGATCGACCAATAGCTTTTCGTTTAGGTGGCATAATTGATTTGACAGCGAAAGTAATGCTTTGTAACGACTATTGAAAATTCAAACCGCGATTGTTTGACATAACCAAAGCGCGAACCAAACGTAACTAAGTAAACATGACGTATCTAAGGCGCTTACAGTTCACACCGAACACACGCGAAATAAGGTATCGCTACCGATTATGAATTTCATACAGCTGTTGATTTACGTCATCATAGTTTCAGCCAATCCAAACCGTGTTCGATCACATGAGTATTTAAGGCGCCTACTGTTCGATCACGTGACGTACAAATTCACACCGCGATTGCTTGACGTAACCAAGGCGCGAACCAAACGTAACTAAGTAAACATGACGTATCTAAGGCGCCTACAGTTCACACCGAAGACACGCGAAATTAGGTATCGCTACAGACCGTGTTCGATCACGTGACGTATCTAAGGCGCCTACTGTTCGATCACGTGAAGTATCTAAGGCGCCTACTGTTCGATCACGTGACGTATCTAAGGCGCCTACTGTTCGATCACGTGACGTATCTAAAGGCGCCTACTGTTCGATCACGTGACGTATCTAAAGGCGCCTACTGTTCGATCACGTGACATATATAAAGGCACCTACTGTTCGATCACGTGACGTATCTAAAGGCGCCTACAGTTCACAGCGAACACACGGTAAATGTCGTAAAAACACATTTGTTAATTGTTACAATTTTAATGGTTGTACTAATTCAGAAACCTTCGCGGGCGTGCGCAGAACAACTCACCAAAGTTTTATCGCAATCGGATGAACGGTATAGGAACGCATACGACACAAATAAAGAAACAAACAAACATTCAGTTTTATATATTAGATATATAGAAGATTACGTCATCATAGTTTCAGCCAATCCAGACCGTGTTCGATCACGTGACGTATTTAAGGCGCCTACTGTTCGATCACGTGACGTACAAATTCACACCACGGTTGTTTGACGTAACCAAGGCGCGAGCCAAACGTAACTAAGTAAACATGACGTATCTAAGGCGCCTACAGTTCACACCAAAGACACGCGAAATTAGGTATCGCTACAGACCGTGTTCGATCACGTGACGTATCTAAGGCGCCTACTGTTCGATCACGTGACGTATCTAAGGCGCCTACTGTTCGATCACGTGACGTATCTAAGGCGCCTACTGTTCGATCACGTGACGTATATAAGGCACCTACTGTTCGATCACGTGACGTATCTAAAGGCACCTACTGTTCGATCACGTGACGTATCTAAAGGCGCCTACTGTTCGATCACGTGACGTATCTAAAGGCGCCTACAGTTCACATCGAACACACGGTAAATGTCGTAAAAACACATTTGTTAATTGTTACAATTTTAATGGTTGTACTAATTCAGAAACCTTCGCGGGCGTGCGCAGAACAACTCACCAAAATTTTATCGCAATCGGATTAACGGTATAGGAACGCATACGACACAAACAAACAAACATTCAGTTTTATATATTAGATATATATATATATATATATATATATATATATATATATATATATATATATATATATATATATATATATATATGTATGTATGTATGTATGTATGTATGTATGTATGTATGTATGTATGTATGTATGTATGTATGTATGTATGTATGTATGTATGTAGGTAGGTAGGTAGGTAGGTAGGTAGGTAGGTAGGTAGGTAGATAGGTAGATAGATAGATAGATAGATAGATAGATAGATAGATAGATAGATAGATAGATAGATATTTATATCATGTTGTCTAATATGACTGATTATTTATTAAGGTAGTAAGATGACTTTGTAGGGATGTAGTAAAATGTTGTGTAACAGCTGCTTCATAATTCTGGCTTTAGTAGCATAAATAATCAAACAATGAAACTTCATGAACAATACTGATAAAGTGGTTTCCTTGTGATTAACAACACTAATAATTACCTAAGTACATGTTAACGATCACACGTTTCATACCACAGATATACCTTGTCAATAAACCATTATTATTGTAAAAGCATTAATACATTTGCTTGGTGTTTCGTGCTTAGGCTCGAATAAGCAGCAACACAGAAAGAGTGAAAACTAACAAGCTTGTAAAACTTTAACAAACGATTTATTAAGTACAAATATTCTCACAAGAAAATATAAATAAACTTACGGTCTTAGAGAATCAAATCCAACATTAATCCAATATAGAATTCACAAAAATAATCCACTAATGGAATTGCAAGAGTCCTGATAAATAAATGTTCTAATAGTTCCAGGTTCGAATTTTGACGATGTAATCCAAAATGGCTGACGATGTCACATGATGCAGTTCTTGTTTTATAAACATCCAAAAGAAATTATGAGCATATGTTCTTTTCCATATAAATAAAATAATTCCTCTTGCTTCAACGAATTGACACAAATTCCAATATAGCTCAAAACACAACTATTAACTTAAAAAGCCCAGATTCTACTGAATTGTTCCATCCCAAACAATAATTTAAATACCTGTATTTTTTACGTAAACAAGTGATCACGTGATTTTATGGACGTTCATTGAAGGTCATAGAACAAACGTAAGATCATTTAAACACGTACGCAAGGAAAGATCTAGATAAGAAAATCAGTCATTTCCTACCCCCAAGAACTAAAAATAAAAAGATGTCCCTGGATTTTAGTCAATCGTTTTAGAAGCTTGTTGACACTGTCTGAAGCAGGGTCAGAAATTAGGTCAACAAGCCAAGGTCAAAAACATGTTTACATATAAAGTATGGTCATAGAGATTTTTCTAGAATAATCTCCCAATTAATGAATTTTAAAACCCAAAACGACAAATTTGGATCTGACAATTAAAAATAAATAATTTAAATCAAATATACGTAACATTGGCAATAATGCATTACTGCCTTTCCTTTTTTATATCATTAGTTTACATGACACGTTTGTGGCAACCTTTCGTATCAGATACGGTACTAAAATGCATTATTTCAAATTGAAACTGCGTCGAAACATTGTTTATGCTGATACGTTCTCGGGAAATAAATAAATTCGACATAGGCCAAATATTTGTAAGTATTAATGTGCAGATATATTAAAATAATTTATCATAATTTATATTTGATATACAATTATATAGAACAAGACCACTTATAAGACTTTGTTAACTAAGAGCGAACATTGTGTGTGAGCATCAGTGATTAAACGCAACATTCTGTGAATTCGTAACGGTGTTCGCACAACCTATTAACGTCACCTTATTTGATAAATATAGCATATTCATATGTCGTGTTTCAAACAAGGACCTTAAACATTCAGGCATAAAGTTAGAATTCCACTTTTCTTTCTTCATTTTGTAATGCATTGTTTAACTCATTAATGCTTGAAATACGGTATCATCATCTCTTTCACAATTTGTTAAAATCAATACGAGTTTAAGAGCCTGACGTGACATTTACGTTTTCATATCAACTCACTCGTTGCAATTAACGTGGGATGAGCATTCGGGTAATAGCGAAACATAATACAACACAAGGTGCGAATATAAGTTCATTTTACTTCAAACTGTCTAAACATAGAACATTTGTAATCTCTTTTTGAGACAGCAAGAGCACTGTGGGAATAGTTAACCTATCCTCGTAATTACGTGCGTTTTAAACAATATTTTTTATATCGAAACCAAAATTTAAGAATATGTTTATTACGTATCACCGTATGATTAAATAGCTAGATTTTGAGTTAAAATAAGGATAATATTGCCCGTTATTGATAATTACTATGTCAGAGATGTCAAACTGTCTTTAAGTCAGGTTTCATAAGTTTGACTCAACGGTTCCAGTAGTGTGCTTCATGCAGTTCAGTGACGTCTCATATCTTTATTCAGTATCACAAATACGTTAAGTGTCCTGCTTGAATGCTGCATGTTATGGTTTCAATGTTAGTTTCATGATATCTTGCCGTATACGTTTTATCTATATCGAGTTTTGAGTTAATATTGCTGAACGTCCACATAATAACAGATTAACTTAATCCAATAATCAACTTCGTTTAACAGTCCATGTTTAAATGTCTGATGTGAGCCATAAGATGGATCTAATCTTGAGTAGTATGTATTATTTAGAATACATTGCCTTAAATTTGTTGTGCCTTCCTAACAAGGCAGTGAAAACATCCTGCTATGTCAACTATAAAAGCATCCTAAGCCTCGGTTAGCAGACCAATAAGCTAAAGATCTAATGGTCGTCAAGCAAAGACGAATTTATCGATATTTGGGGCTGTGATGGAACGAAATGACATTACTTTGTCATCTAATGCTTCGGCGCAGGAGACAGAAACATGATGAGATATTTTAGGTGTAATGTCTATATTTTTTTTAAATACTGGTATTGGATGTTCTGTAGTGATGAAGCATAATTTATTCATGACCCGAGATAAAAGAAGGCTTGAAAACTGTGTATACATGACAAGTCTGAACAATGTTATTCTCAAGTAATTAAAATTGAAAGGCGCTCAAGAAAGTTATAATCAGGGGATGTTTGTTCAATAAATGTTGCATTCCTGTGTCAGCATACGGGCGTTAACCCAAAAAATTAAAGTATATATGAACCTTTTCATTCATCTTATTTTTCATTATATATTGGAATATCTACATTCCCGTTTACATGTTCCACTTAAATGTTTGTAACAACGTATGTTAATTGCATTGAATTCACAATACATAATATCTGTCCGCCCAATCATGAAATCCCAAAGACCAAACTTGTAAGGCTAATGTTTAACTGTAAATTAACCTTCATTCCTGATAATGTATACGTAAGAGACAAGTGTCAAGAAGCCCTGGCTTACACGAATCGAGGCAAATACATATTGGTAAGCTGACCGGGTGGTGTGAGTGCAGTAAATAAGATGGTTAGTAATATATGTCGGTCGGTCCATCCTGATTTTCATTTTGTTCATTAGATACCGGGACCACTCCAAGTTGAACTCAGTCCAACATTCCAATCGAGGATTCATACGGCTGACAGTGCCATTATTGTTCATTTACAAACAACAGGGATCTCAGACATAACTACGTTTAACCGCTGGTCACATCCTACCGAAGACATGGCTTTCATTTCCTTGTCAAGCCAAAAACATAGTTTAATACCATAATTTTAATGTGCACTTTCATTAGACTGTTTTCAGAGCCACATTAATTTGCATGACTCTGATTTCACTTCTCAATCCTGAAAGCAACACACACACGCATACATACAAACATACATACATACTTACATGGAGCCCCGAGTAGTTCAAAGTGCTTTCCGTTACTGTTCACTGCCATCTCACCTCTGTCTCCGTGGGTTCGAGTCTAAAATTCGGCTAATGTAGTTATGTGAGAAAGCTTGCCAGTAGCTTCTCGTGGGTTGGTGGTTCTTTCAGGGGTTTTCCCGGGTTCTTCCTCCACCAATAATGCTTTCCGCCATGTATAGCCTATCGTGTGCTGACAAATGGCGTTAAACTCTACAAAAACAAAAACAAAATAGAGCAGAACAAAACAAAAAACATACGCACGCACGCACGCGCACGCACACACACACACACACACACACACACACACACACACACACACACATACATACATACATACATACATACATACATACATACATACATACATACATACACTTACTTACCTACTTACTTATTTACTTACTTACTTACCTACTTACTTATTTACTTACTTACTTACTTTACTTACTTACTTACTTACTTACTTACCTACTTACTTATTTACTTACTTACTTACCTACTTATTTACTTACTTACTTTACTTACTTTACTTATTTACTTACTTACTTACTTATTTACTTACTTACTTATCTACTTACTTATTTACTTACTTACTTTACTTACTTTACTTACTTACTTACTTACTTACTTACTACTTACTTACATTCGGAAATCTGAACTGAACCCAAACAAATTCTTGTTACAGATTCATACTTCCATTGTCCAAACTTGATGAGTATCTAATCACTAATCAATGGTGATGTTATTGTCCTTCCACCCCACTCCTTACCTCATAATTTGAAAACGTTATAATGCTGCAAAAGCATTAAATATGTTCCACTCAGAAATACCATTGATGTGCAAGTCTTATAAGTACGGTCCAATAATGAAAAATGTTACCGCAAGAATGAACGCAAGAAACTATGTATAAATAAATAATTTCATCCACGCGTTATTTCCATTATGATGAATAACTGCGCGACCTTAATAATATTATATCAGGCCAAGAAACGTAAAAAGCGCAAGAAAGCAATTACTGTAAGAGTTTGCTTGAAAGTTTTATGTAACAATCTACCAATCTTGAAAGAGGACGCAGCGGTAAAGGTTATATAAGCTCTTTTCAGTAATGTCAAAGACGATTGCTTTGTATGGGTCAAAGCTCTTACATTGAAATTGGTAGTGTGGACGAACTTAAGGCAATGTATTCATATAGTTATTCACTTCTTACTACACTAAAATTCTCTTCTGCTCTATATTCTATATATATGTATGTGTATACATTTATAATAACGCTTTTGAATAGAAGATGGAAATTTTAATTTATTTACAAAATGCTTAACGTCAAAGTGAAAACTTTACATAGAAGCACGCAAACAAAGTGTACAAACAGATATAAAAAAGATTGATGATGAAACTGTGAATGATATCTGCTTAAAGAAATCGAAAATTGATCCTGATTTAGCTTAACCATGTTTTCCAAGTTATGATAGTCCCTAAAAAATAAAAATAATCAAATAACAAACCTTAGTTTGGGAGAGTGTCACACTCGACGGAAAACATACCATTTAAAAAGAATTAAAATATAATATTAGCCCTTCACAAACGTGAAAGTGTAATGTTCAAGTAATCCTGCACAAGCGTACCATCGTAACTTTCAAGTAAATCTTCGTCAACGAATACGTTTTAAGTCCAAAGCGCGTGTACATGTTATAAGCGATTCATGAAGTGCAAAGTGAAGAGGTAGAGTCACTGCAAAGCTCAGCTAAAACGTAAACATTCCGGAGATTTCTGAAAACGTTTAATAATCTTGAAAACGTATTTAAAATAATTATTATAACTGAAACATTAAACTAGGTACGCCAAATGAATTTGTTTGTACAGGTTAAGACGCAAACAACGGTGAAAACATCTCCAGTAATCTGGATAATATAGAAATGGACTTGAACGACGACGATAATGTATTGAATTTACCGATAACAAAACGAGAAATCATTAGCTGTATTAAAACTCTTAATAATTAATTAAACCTCATCGAGTTGTTTCATACCTGATCCGTATTGCATCAACTTTATTAATGTCCATCTATATCTCCGTTTTCAATTTAGTACTTGAGACATGTTTTATCCCGAATCATGGCTTGAAGGTATCATAAAACCAGTCTATGAGCATGACGGAGGGCAGCCAAACTAGACAATTACTAAGTGACTACTACCCTGAGTTGTATTAGAAAGTTGTTACTATAACCATGCTGTACGCATGAATCAGATATGTTCTCAACCATCCCAAAATAAGAGAAAAAAAAACAACTGGATTTTGTGCAGAGTATGCAGCAAAGGATAACAAATTTCCGTTGTATTTACTATCATTAATACAAGACACAAAATGAAACATTGTGATTGGATCCTTTATTGATTTTAGCAAATTTGTATTCGGTTAGACGGGCAAATATAGTTATGTTTATGAATATGTGTATGTACATGTACTATGCCACCTGATTGTGGCATGATATGTGAATAACAGATGAAAGTTCTGTTCTGTTCAACACAAAATTAATGCATTTGGATTTTAGCCATAACAATTGATCTGCTCTAGCATAGCGTACAGAGTAACATTAACGAACTGAGAGCAAGCGTTGCAGTCGTAAATGATTTATTGAATGTCAGATTAAAAGCTGCATCGAAAGGTATGACTGAGCAATAATTCAAACGAGATTTGAATCTAGAGAAGTATACGTTATCCTTAAAATAAATCTTTATCTAGGTTTACTAAATTTAGAACTAGCAATCCCTTATTTGTAAGAGAGCAAGAATGTCAGAAAATGTACCATTTACGATATGGAAGGCATATGTAATGAATTTTTATTTCTGATGTGTCTCTTCTTTTTGTATCAAACATATACAAACAGTAGTATTGGTGTACTAATCAAATTAAAATACGTTTTGCAAATTCGTTTCCTCCAGAATGTGATCAATATTAATTAGTCTTTTTAAATTTGTTCAAATTAACATGAACAATGTATGTAGCTGCCACATATGCTGTACATTAAAAATCCGGTTTTCGTAATGCACTACTTACATTAGTTTTGCATATAAGGTATAATTGCACAGACCATTTTGTCTTATATCCTTCTCTACCTGAAAGTGATTTTTAACTACTCTCTGCACACTACCACTTAACTTATATAAACATTATGTTACTGTCATATGCCTCCTGCTTGTAGAAATATATTTCAATACCATAATAAGGTTCGTTTCTGTAATGTACATGAAAATGTGAATCCATTATTCAATCAGTTAATGAATAATTCATAATGAAACGTACAACCAAACACGACTTCCGAAATTAGACATGAACTACTTAGCTGGATACTTACCAAAAATCATTAATTTTACAATGGTCCCATGTGCGCTTGACTGTCATCCGATTATTCATATATCACTTTTCAAATTGTATACCAGATGCCTGATCCGATACGTAAGCAGCATTTTGGACTTTGGTGCATTTATAAATGTTTCTTCAGAAAGCATCTAAGATCAGGCAAGTGAACCATCAATATATCTCAAACGGGATCAACTGGCTCTCCATTGTACCACCAAACTGTCTTCTATGGTATGGGTGGGGAAAATAATGTCCACGGGCCAAATCTGACCCATGACCTGCTTTTATCCTTAAATATACATCACGGAGTGAGATTGACAAATCACCCTGAAGGAATGTTTCCATGCTTGCAATATCTTATTCCATCTGTTACGTATGAAAAGCGTTTGCTGGTAACAAATTAAGGATACATTTCACCTGTGCAATTAAGTAATCAGTAGTACTTTATTAATCCAAACTTGTTAGATCTAACGAAGAAAAACAGAATGTGGTGTTAACAAAAAGCTCATAAAAGATGTTATCATCCGCAGGAAGTGTTCCAAATCAAGAACGTTAACAGACTGCATATTTGTCTGACTAGCCTTAACATGGTGGTCAGTAACCACACTTTTCTCCGCATTCACAAATGTTTCATGCCGACAAATAGTCCACTACTTATGTAACCGCCGCTTTATGATCATGTAAACTCTGGATTTAATAGTCAGTTAATTCATGTCATTGCTCAAAAAGGTATAAGTGTTTTGTTTAATAGCTCGGAAGAACAAGAAATACACTGTGCGGAAAATGTTAGATAACTTTGCAAAACAAAACGCAAACAATAGATTCGGCTGATCTTTGCAAAGTGAAGATTATTTTTGGATAGGAAAAAAAGTGATAGCAAATGATTGTCACCTGTGGAATACACACTTCGATTTAAGTGAGTAGTTTTTCAAATTAGTACAGGGTACGAAAAAATGCATTCGCTATTTAAAATGGTGAGAGCTAAAAGAACTAAGGCGTTATGGTGACGGGTAAGCGCTCCATAAATAGAATACAGATAACACTACCGGCGGTTCCATTTTGTAAAAGGGAACAACGGATATAATCCGAACACAACAAAAGTTAAACTTAGAACTGAAAGCTCTTATCATTTGCATGTTTGTCATGCTTTAGTTTCGTCCATGACAAGACAGATTGAAGATTAGTTCTTGACACCTCGTAGGCCTTTGACAATATGTAATTAAATTCAGAGACTGAGTCAAGAAGATTTTTGTTCCGTTTAATTCATGACAAGACAAACTAAAGATTAGTTCTTGCCACCTAGCAAGCCCTTGATAATAAGTAATTTAATTCATAGACAGCCAAGAAGATTTATGTTCTGTTCTTCAGCTGAAATAACTCTATTTTTTAATAATTTAAAAGGTATTAGGACAGTATGTCCAAACAAGTTCGAAAATACTAATACCTAGAGACTCTTGCTCGATGTCAGGCGCAAACAACAAAACATACACACCCATATTCTAATAGTTTCCTGTTTCAAAGCAATATGACCGAATCATTCTTTAAAGTCTATAGATGAAACCTTTCCAAAATACATTGACTCTTAGGGTCATAAGAAAAAGCTCTAAACTGAAATTGGATCCTTTATTATATTGAAAATACACTTGGGAAGACCAAATAGTGCAAAAAGTAAAACGTTACCAAAGATTCTACTGAAGTCTTGGTTTAGCATTCCTTTAAAGAAAAAATTCTAAAAAAATATGTGAACGCCCACATAATCGTCATCAAGTATTGGATGCATTACTTGGTCTTAGAGAAATAGCTGATACAATCTAGGATTATTCTACTAAATCGTTAGTCACACGTACAAAAGTTGGTGATATATGACCGTTGAGTATATTCCGATTGTGGGTTCCTAACTTTTGACAGGTATTAATTGTCGGCCAATAAAATGTTTTCATATCCTCTGACAAGTCTTCTATACTCCCAAATAAGTACCCAACGGCTTTTCATGGTCTAGACTAAGCTGTTTTCTTCGATACGATCCTGGAGCAGTATTTTTTATAGCTAATTGATCAGGTGGCCTCGACGTCCTCATTTAGATCCCATTCTTCAAGAAAAATGCAGTTCCATTTTTTATGCGACATCAGTGTGCTTCTTCTGCCTGAAAGGCGACTAGTGACTGATGTGACCACACTGATTATAAAAGCATATGTATCCAGAAGAGTATCACTGTGACTAGTGACTGATGTGACCACACTGATTATAAAAGCATATGTATCCAGAAGAGTATCACTGTGACTAGTGACTGATGTGACCACACTGATTATAAAAGCATATGTATCCAGAAGAGTATCACTGTGACTAGTGACTGATGTGACCACACTGATTATAAAAGCATATGTATCCAGAAGAGTATCACTGTGACTAGTGACTGATGTGACCACACTGATTATAAAAGCATATGTATCCAGAAGAGTATCACTGTGATCGACACTTCTTGATCAACATTTTGAGCAAAAGTAACCTCAGTAAAAATCTGATGAAATATCGTGTCAGCTAAAGAAATAATCCAGTGTGCAACAACGCCATTCTCATGAACATTATTTGTTCCAGTTCTGGTGTTTATGTCAATATACCTTGATCAGACCTGCCTATGCATGCAAAAAGCAACTATATTTCTTTCATTACCTAACCGTGACCTTCACCTCTTAGAAACAAGAGCATTTCATGCTATGGCAAATGAAACATAAAGTGACGGTTTATCTTACAACATATAAATAGATAAAGCCTTTTGATCGAGTCGTATAGATATATATTTCTCAGTTATACTTGTTTCAGATTTGTAAGTACTCAGACAAGACTAAAACCATCCTAACGAACGCCTGTAGAGACAATGATTTGTTTGAAATTGGAGATTCTTAGTAATGAAAATATAATCATCTGCTGTACTAGCTGTCTTGTCGAACGTTTCAACCCCTTTTTCATCACAGTATGTTATAATGTCACAACTGATACAGTTTTACATCATTCGGTCAACGCTCTTCACTATCATACTTTCTTTTGAAAGCTTTCTTGATTGTACATGATCTATTCAACATTCGTTTATTTCCCTGGCTTATTCACGATGAGTCTGAGTTATTATCTTCCCACAATCTCTCAAGCTTTGACGATTAGGATTAAAAATCATTGTGTTAGCCCTCAAGAAGTATTCTTGACCACATCATAATCAGAAATCTGTTCAGGAGAGGGTGAAGTGTACTCATCACTAGCTTTACCAGTAAACACGCTCTGCAATCAAGAAATCCGTAATGTCACGGCCATTTCAAATTTACCTTTAATTTCTCAAACAGAATAAATATTGTTCTAACTACTTTTCTCTAAAAGGAGGCACCGGTCTGATATGCGTGGCAAGATCAAAATATTAAGCTGCGTGTTCATGAACGTGCCTATTATTGGTCAGTACCAACTCCTCTAATATAAGCTCGCTGTTTAGACCTCTTGCATTTCTCTTTGTTATTATTCGTAGTCCTATATTAAGGCTAAAACACATTTAAATAATTGAAATCCTGAATATATTAAAATCCTAATTGTACCATCAATTGCACTTTAATCTGGATGCAATACAAAAGCATTCAGATGGTATGCTCAGATATGCTTGTATGTCTACGTGCATGCACCACTGAATAATTGCTGTTCTAAATGCTAAAATCTGTACTTCAAGGAAAATTCCACGAACTTACAATGTAACAAAAGTCTGATTACTTTCACATAATCCGACAGATATGGTCTATTTTTGCACACATGTTTGTTTTTTCTTCCGCTAATTTAATGAACACACTATCAATAAATCACGCATTCCACTCGTTTTACAAATCTTCCCTATAACTGTACAATGAGACTGATTATTTAATTTCGTTTTATAACCACATCATCCCCAAACACCACCTTTGCCGATTGAAACAGTCTTTAAAAAGCATCTCCTATTTTCGACTAAATCCGATGATACCAGTGCTTCTTATCACATCCCTCTATTCAGACTTTTCTTATGAATCAATGTAGACTAAGTTGGAACTAGCGTGGCAACACTCCAAGGTACCATAACTGCTTAATAAAAAGCAAATTGCATCATTTTGTTTGGGAGGGTGGGTTTCACATTAATCTCATACCCAATTATATTCCATATGCGGAAGAATCATTTAGTAAAGACAGTTAATGAGCAGATAAATCAAACAAAATCCAATCGGCAATCACCTGCTTCCGAATGTAAGATTTAACATATCGACTTAAATTTATATCAAACAACATTTTACAAAATATTTACACTGAACACTCCACATGTAAAAGTCCGAACGTCAAAACACATTATTGAAAAGCGACGTCTTTCGTATACCAAGTAACGTTGAGTCCAGATGAGATTTGCCTTAACGGACATATCTTACGCACACGTACCTTCTGAATCTCCTACGAAACGTTCTGTGACACTGGAGTACAATCAGTGCAAAGACGTATACATTAAGATTATTATAAATCCCTCAATTTCTCTGTCAACCGAATATGACAAGAATGAAATCCTATACAGGTTGAATTGAGACAAATATAGAAATTAAA
>JARLTB010000015.1:3562500-3655000 GCA_030141615.1 Unio pictorum
GGACGAGATTATCACAATAAAACAACATCTCTCTGACGCGATTCCTCTATCCGACTAAATTGTCAAAAATCCAATCATCTCTCGGACGAGATTGTCACAATATCCTTTCATCTCTCCGACTCAAGTGTCACCTCACCCCCATATCATCTGTCTGATTTGTCTCATAGTAAGGATACAAATAAGCTGTAGATCACAAATTTCGAGCTATGTCTTGTCCTCCACTAATGTCAGGCAAATTTTGTAATGCCTCCTGTTTTAGTGTAATGCATGTATTAGCTCTTGAGAGTGACCGCTTTAACCAGATTCTCACAAAGATAATTGGGATTCTGCTGTTTAACATACATTTTCGTCTTGATGGACATATGTGGCTGCCTATTAAGTGTTTTGAATATTGAAAGCTTTAACCAGAGTTCATTTGGAGAGTTGGGATTATTATGTAATGGGACTAGTTGAGTTTTGTTCTTTAAGTGCGATGGATGTTTAACAGTTCAGCAGCTTTTCGGTGTCACAGGATGAAGCCGGATTGGGACTGGATTAGTGAAGACACCGAATGCATCTGCGTTAATAAGATGTTTATTTATAAACGCAATTAAAATAGAATCAGGTCTGACACCATTATAAACAAAACATACGGAAAATTATAATGTTCCTAACATGGAACTATCAATACCAAGTAACTCAATGACATACCTCAAAGGATGATTTCAACGAAAGGCATTTGAAAACTAACGTAAAATACGTCTGATGACGAGATCAACAAATATAAGTACACGTATGAATTTACAAATTATATATATATATATATATATATATATATATATATATATATATATATATATATATATATATATATAAAACGAGACAGATATAAATGCCAGTAATTTTGGTTATATTGTTCATATAACGACTTACCAAAGTAAAGGCATGTATGCAATGATTGTGTCGTTCATGTAACGAAACAGCGATGTAAATATGAATTTATGACGTTATCGTTCATGTAACGAGACTGATATATAAATATGAAATTATGAATTTATGAATTTATCGTTCAAATAAAGAAACCGCAAAGAATAGGGGGAAGTTATGAGTGTATCGTTCAAATAACGAAACTGATACACATATGTGAAATATTTGCTCAGATGGTAATAGCAATAATATGGAACACGTATTTTACAACTATCGTGACGTCCATTTGACGTCCAAGATGTATATCTGGTTCCACCCGCTCTAGTCAATAGTGGTTGAGTCGTCACGCATGGTCCACTCCCCCGTCTGTTTGAAGGATCCCTCCAGAGCCCTTACATTCAACACAGACACGATGGTCGCGAAGCCTCGGTCCCTCGATTTGAGAACACTAGTACACTCTTCCGAACCATGGTCGCCAAAACATGGCTTATACGTCACAAGAACCCACACAGTTCTTTGACCTCACATCACCCAATTATATATAATACCTACATATATAGCGTAGCATACACAAAGGCAGCATACATAAGATACCATACACGGCACCCCACACGGGCAGCATAGACAAGCCCCGCACACGATTAGCACACGTTCGCTACAACATGGAGCCACAACACGGGCAGCATACCCAAGCCCCACAGTCACCCACGGACCCCAAGGTCACCACAACATGGCACCCCACACGGGCAGCATAGACAAGCCCCAAGATCACTCACGGACCCCACGGTCACCACAACATGGCACCACACGGGCACCACCGGACACCACGGTCAGCTAAAATTAAAACAACCAAACCGTGTATTACATATGACACGGTTAAGTACTTCTACAGTCATATATGTTGCGCATGTGCGCACATGAATTAGTTATCCATGTACATTATCAAGGCATGCGGCGTATAATTAAACTCAATTTGTCTGTTCAGTTACAAAAAAACCTCTCGAAACTGACTCTAGTAATACTAATATAATGGCGCTGCATAACCTAGGTATTTACTCTGTAGAATTTAGAATAAATACTAAAACATCTGATATATGAAACAAGATGTCATATAAAACGAATAGCGATAAGAATATAACCTTAAATCTATTTTACCTCTTTAGCTAAAAGTTTGCACCTTTAAAGCGAGAAGCTTTCCTGACAAGACTGGATTGTAATGTGATGTTTACTTAGAATTTATCTATATATACCCTAGCTGTGACCGATATGCGCAGCTAGGTACTTAGACTTTTAAACTGCAGGCAATTCGCACATGCAACATGATCTGAGTTGAGCTCACCATTTCGAAATAACTAGAGCGATAATTAATAAACTATCCTTGGTGACGCTGTACGCGGCAGCGAAACCCGAGTACATTTTTGACCACATATACATATTGATACCAGTCATACACGATTCCGTGACATTCGGTAACGATTATTCTGTTGCACATGGCTTTTCTGTGACGCTACCTCCACTGTGGTCAGTGGCTTACTGATCTTTACGTGAAAAGTATTGCGTTTGATATCTGATTGTGGCATTAGTGATAACTGCTGCATAGTGACACTTTTTATTACTTACCTACTTAATGTTTGTTTGAGAAGCTGCTCACACAGATTTTACTGTGACCCTATAGCAGTGTAATAACTGTGGGAGAACATATATTTTTTAAGAATATTTCTTCAGCACGTTTTCTGCGCTGGCGAAGGATCTATCAATTGCGTTAAGTGGAGCTGTGACTTCACACGATTACAGGGCCTCTAAAACGCTGATGACTTTTCCTGTTTCACTTGTGGGACCTTACATTCGAATTTCACTCAGAAGACCCTCTAGAGTATTAAAAATATTCTGGCGGGCAATTCGCAGAAGGGATTTCTTCTGAACAAGGGCAATCAATCATAATCCTCTCGCAAACATCGGATACACTTTGGTTGACTATCCAGCTAACAATATAATTGCTTATGACAATCAAAAAGACGACAACTTGATAAGATTTGAGTTATCATCTTTGGATTCAACGATTAGAAATCATGGTTATTTTCCTTGACACGGATGAGTTTCATTATCCGAATCCCTGTTTGAATTATCCCGGCTCCTTTGGAGACCACGTGTCTGAGTTGGTTCTTTTCTTGGTTGTCGTTCCTATAGCAAAATGCTACAAATCGGGACAACTATGTCGCCAATCCGCCTAAAAACCGATCTTTGCTTTGTTTCTTTTCTCAAAGCAGGACTCTACAGGGTAAGATAATCAATTTGAATATAAACTTTATTCATTTGACCATTGTCACTGCCACAAAATGCTGTAACTTTTGTCAGGTTTGGTGATTTCACTGTTTTCAATCACAATGGTCATTCTTAGACTGTAAGCAGTTCAGATTGTAAAGAGATAATACATATAACAACTGGTTATATGCGTGACTCATCAATTGATCAGACAGGGCCTGCCTGATCACCCATCTAGCTCAGAATGAGACAAAGTAGTGACCCGCATTGGAGTGACAAACATCGGTATCACTTTAATTCATTTCTGAAGATCATGTCGATACGGGATGCACTCAACAGATAATATGATGTATGCACTACAGACAACGCATGCATAATTTGTGTGTTGATTGGTGTTGGCGCTTTACTGCACCTCAGCATAATAATGCATATATGCTGCAAACTAAAGCAAACTAATAGAACAAATAAGAAAACAAAGCTACTCACGATAATTTCAATCAACTCAATCGTCAAGTCTGTCCTTGGCGCCATAATCTATGAAAGAGCCACCATAGTTTACACTTTCAAGATTTATTAGCTCGTTACATTTATGGTTTTATATTATTATTTTTTTTTAAAGTAAGATATGAATTATTTTGAATTTAGTGTTCACGTTTAATATGCCCCCATCGTCTTTCATTCTCAGTTATGAAGATAAGAATAACAATCTCAAAATACATCCATTAATGTCAAGAACACCGTATATATATGCTACTTTTTGTGTAAGACAATTCGCTGTTCCATTTTGATATTATCTTTTATGCAAAATTAGTTTCGAGAAAAATAAAGGTAGATGCAAAGACAAGGAAAAGTTCAAAAGTAACTAAGGATATGTAAGTTAGTCAGTTTTCCTCCAAATATTATTGTTATCGCGCTTTATTTGACAGAAAAGTATTTTACATTAGTCTTCATTCTAGGCTGCTTGTTTTACCAAATACTATATGTTCAGGAAGACTCCAAGTGTTGACACATTAGATGGAACACTACACATTGCACATTCTGGGATTTTGTGAAGTAAGATGAAAAGCCCTAGGAGAAGACCAAACTGAAGATGGGCATATATTATACTATAGTGGAGAGTTGGACAAGTCCATAAATGGAGTAGGCTTCCTTGTAAACAAAGCCATCAAGGGATCTGTGCTTGAATGTCGCCCTATATCCTCTCCATACGTCTGAAAGCATCTCCCGTTAAGAGCACAATTATCCAAGTCTATGCAACAACTACTGATCATCATGATGAAGAAATAGACGAGTTTTACAACAAACTCCAGGGTATTATAAACATAGTAAGTAAAAAGACACCCTCATCATTCAAGGAGACTGGAATGCCAAAGTTGGCAAAGACGCTCTAAAAGACTGGGAAGATCATTCTGGACCTTCGTGCAATGAGCTTACCAATGAAAGAGGGAGACGGCTGCTCGCATTCGCAAGCTACAACAACTTGGTACTAGTCAACACCCTGGGCCAACATAAAGCTTCACGATGCTGGACATGGCACGCAAAAAATGGAACCAATCATAATCACATCGACTACATTCTGGTTTAATACCGTTACCGATCTGGCATCAATATAGCAAAAACAAGAACATTTCCAGGTGCTGATGCTGGGAGTGATCACTACCTCGTCATTATTAATTTCCAAGTGAGGCTGAAGAAAATTAACAAGCCAAAGAGAATCAGGCTCAAATTCAACCCTGAACAACTGAAGGACCCTAACATATGCAAGTCTTTCCAAGCCACAATTGGAGGAAAATTTGCTCCACTACTTGTGATGGATGTTGATGTTAAAGTGATGACATACACTTTCAACACTGTCATGACAACAGCTGCCAAGGATCGTTGGCCTTCATCGCCGAAAGAAACAACCCTGGGTTACAGAAGAGGTTCTGAATCTGTATGATGCCCGAAGAGAACTACAAACCACCAGACACAACAGGGTCACTGGAGTACCTAGAAATAAAAAAGAATATCAGAGAAAACATGAAGAAAGCAAACGATGATTGGATTGGACAAAGGTGCACAGAAATAAAGAACAGTTTGAAGAAGAATAACAGCAAAAAGCATTCCAAATTGTGAAAGACTTCACCAGACAGAAGCAATCAAGAGTCAGTACCATTCAAGATGAAAATGAAAAATGCCTCACAGAAGCGAATGGCATTGCAGAAAGATGGACTGAATATTGTAAAGAACTCTACAACCATCCGTCCACAGAAGACCCAGATGTGCTTGAAGTTCCAAACTCCACAAATGATAAATGATTTCCCCATTCTCAAAGAAAAGGTGGAGTCAGCAATAAGAACACCGAAGAATGGGAAAGCAGCTTGGGTAGACAACGTCCCAGCTGAACTTATCACGAATAGTGGGGAATCAGTAATAGAGCTACTAACAAACATCTGCAAAAAAGATCTGGCAGACAGGCGAATGGCCAACACAATGAACCTTGTCACTAATTACAGCACTCCCCAGAAACAAAAAAGACAATATCCATCTGTGCCAAAATTACAGAACTATCAGTTTGATCAGCCATGCTAGTTAGGTGATGCTAAATATCATCTTTAACAGACTGAACCCACAAGCATAATAAATAATCGCTGAAGAACAGGCAGGGTTTCGGAGTGGAAGAAGCACAACAGAACAAATATTTAATTTTAGGGTTCTGTGTGAAAAATACTCACAACATCAATAATATATTTATTATGTGTTCATAGATTTCAAAAAGGCTTTTGACAGAGTGTGTGCATAAGGCATGGTGGGCCACAATGAAGAAGTACAACATGGGTCACAAGATGACAAATACCATCAAGCAGCTATACGCCAAGGCTACCAATGCAGTAATTGCTCAAGGTTCTGTGGTGGACTGGTTGAAGAAAACAGTTGGAGTACGTCAAGGCTGTCTCTTGTCACACACACTTTTCAACATCTACTTAGAGCGCATCATGAGCGAAGCCCTGGAAAACCACTATGGGAAAGTCAGCATTGGAGGGCGTAGTATCACCAACCTACTCTTTGCAGACGACATTGATGGACTGGCAGGTAGTGAAGATAATCTTGCCACCTTAGTGAAGAATCAGGATGAAATATCTTCCAGATTTGACATAGAGATAAGCGCTGAGAAGACAAAGCTGATGACAAATAGTGCAAGACAAAACTCAACCAAGATTAAAGTCGGAGGACAGGAACTTGAAACAGTGGACCAATTCAAATATCTTGGTTCCATAATCACCGAAGAGGGATCAAGAGGATACATTTTGTCAGGAGCCGCACAAACAACGGCAGCTATGTCAAAGCTAAGACCCATCTGGAGAGATGGATAGACAAGAATATATGTCTAAAAACTAAAATCAGACTATTGAGATCACTAGTCATCTCAATCTTTCTGTATTTTATGTGCGTCCTGGACGCTGACAGCAGAATTAAAACGAAGAATCCAGGCACTTGAAATGAGATGTTACAGAACCATCATTGGCACCTCTAACATGGACCACATCACAAATGAAAAAGTACGTAATACTACCAGGCACAAAGTAAGCCATTATTAAGACCTCGTCACCACTGTCAAAAAGAGAAAGCTGAAATGGTATGGCCGAGTCATTTAAGCCAACGGTCTAACCACAACAGTACTGCAGGGCAGTGTCTACGGTGGCAGAAGGAGATTTAGACCGAGACAAAAGTGGACTGACAGCATCGCAGAATGGACCAGGTAAAGTTTTGCGGAGACACAGGCATTGGCACATGAACGAGACAAGTGGAGGGAACTGGTCAGGTGTTCAGCAGCGCAGTGCCTCAACGACCACACCAGTTCAAGAAACTGATGATGATGATGATGATGATGATGATGATGATGATGATGATGATATGTTCAAGAATAGCTCAACAATATTTACTCTTTTATTATATGTACATTGTACAATCTGATGTGCTTTCGACTGTGCATGAGGAGATTGAGTGCTCATATCGTGCGTCAGAAACATATATCATTACGTACCTTTTGGTTTTGCAAATGTGTTAATCAGTTATGTATCAAAATATGTAAAGCATGATATACTGATTCTTGGAAACGTAAAGAGGATTGAGTTAAAGATGTATACTACATATTTAGTAATAAATCTGACGAAGATGAAGACCCGTATTTTAATTCATTTAGACAGGATGTAGGACTAGAACGGAAACCAGAAGACGAATTTTATGAAACTAAAGATCCTTAACCTCTTACTGGATTTGGTCTTAATTCTCTTCCTAACGACGTCCTTTCTCATGTTGAACGATTAGAAATTCTGATTAGCAGAAAACCAGCCGTTGATAATTCTCCAGAAATTATTAATGAACCAGCTGATATTTGTCAAAGATTATTTACAGATGGTATCATGAATATTAATGTTTATCTATCTCTCAACCATGAAATATATTGCAAAAAAGATGATGATACACAATTCGTAACGTAGACCGATCTTAGTCACAGTGATAATAACGACTGCAAAACAACTAGGAATGAAAGCTGTGGACGTTGTTCGTGATTAAGTTCCTCGTGATATTGGTAGTGTTTAAGGTAAAGGGTTTTCGGCAATTATTAATATGCTACCACAAATAATACGACGAACTCCATAACCAGTAAAAGTACCATGCACTGAAGGTATGATGGCAAATGGTGGCACAATAATAAATCAAACTTCAAATAAGACCACTAGCGTAGTTGGATAGTGAAACAGAACAAATTTAAATGCAAGTATGTTAGCAGGAAGTGGTATTCGTGTTAGACGATAATAATTATAATCAAATGTTTACACGTGTATCCGATTCAGCATTAAACATGGATGCGTCAATTCTAAAAGATGAATCTATAAGTGACAATCAGTTTTATTCTTATGAAGCATGACAACAAAATCAGCGTAGTCGAACTGAATTACAAGTTCAGAATACAAGTAGATATTTTGTACCTGCTCAAGCGTATATTGAAGTAGATGGAGAACTTGCAACAGACGTCGTCGCTAATACGGAATACGGACCTAATATTAGAGTTGGCTTTGGTAATAACCACGTCATGGAGGTATGCTGTATATATGATTGATAGAAAAGGAATTGAAGCGATTCAGGATAATGTTGACGATACCACAACGATATTGGGTCTAATGAGAAATTCAGATGATTATACAAGGTCAGCTGGTCCGTCAATGCTGTTTACCAACGATAATTCGGACCACCCCTATGATAGGCCATATAATAGAAAACAACCACAAAACCATGCCAGCGCTGCTGACGTTGATATGGAAAATAGGATTATTAATATTAATACAAATTAATATTTAGGTGTTCGATCACGTCAATAAATGTGAAATGGTAACGGTATAAGCTTCTCATGTGCAATTCCACTGTCAGATATGTTTGAATTATGTAGAAATGATTGAACATGTAAGAAAAGGTGATGATAATGATGCTATCTAGCGAGAGGGTATTGCTGTTGCTCCTGGTAAAGTAATATTATTTAAACTTATGTTGTGGATGTCGGTAATGACCTCATCAATTGCTGCAGAACAAAAATTACTTGCTTTTATGGATCAAGGCGGTAAGTCAATATTATCATTGTTAAAAGTAACCAGAAATAGTATTCAAAGTAACGTTGATGGTTTATTCTCACGTAACCCCAGGTGGTGGTCTAAATTACATAGCAATCGCAGTTATACTCAGTGATAAATCGGTGTTACGTGAACGTGTTGGTTGAACAATTAGGGACATTGATGCCCTAGTAGAAAACATGTAATTTAAACACCCATGATATTATACAATATCATATAGACTCGTTAATGTCAATATTTATCCTGGTCATGTAATAAAAGGACAACCAAATCATGCAAGCAAAGGTGGAACGAAAATGATATTACCGAAAGAACAAATTTTTAGTGGTGGTTCAAACAAACTGGCGTTAAACAGAACTCAGATTAAACATTTAAGCAAAGAATTAGAATTAAAGACAGGAGTTCAATTCCATCTTTCTCTGAGTTCATTAAAGATTCCCTGCCTGATTTACTATTTCTGCCAAGAATCTAAACTACCACATACGTAAATAATCAGCTTCCCAATCAACGTACAGCAATACATAAACTATAAGGTGCGTATATAGCAAACTAAACTGAAAAATATCGTTGATGAGTATACAGCAAATGTAAAATATTATTGCAGACGTGTAGTTGTCGTTGACATAATATATTTGGTGTATGTTATCGCTGGAACAGATTTGATGCTTTCAGCAATACACCATAGCTAGCGATGGCAACAGTAGTTGTACCAATATGTGATTCAGCTGCAGTAACCATAGCTAGCGATGGCAACAGCAGTTGTAACAATATGTGATTCAGCTGCAGTAACAATAGCTAGCGATGGCAACAGTAGTTGTAACAATATGTGATTCAGCTGCAGTAACCATAGCTAGCGATGGCAACAGTAGTTGTAACAATATGTGATTCAGCTGCAGTAACCATGGCTAGCGATGGCAACAGTAGTTGTAACAATATGTGATTCAGCTGCAGTAACAATAGCTAGCGATGGCAACAGTAGTTGTAACAATATGTGATTCAGCTGCAGTAACAATAGCTAGCGATGGCAACAGTAGTTGTACCAATATGTGATTCAGCTGCAGTAACAATAGCTAGCGATGGCAACAGTAGTTGTACCAATATGTGATTCAGCTGCAGTAACAATAGCTAGCGATGGCAACAGTAGTTGTACCAATATGTGATTCAGCTGCAGTAACCATAGCTAGCGATGGCAACAGTAGTTGTAACAATATGTGATTCAGCTGCAGTAACAATAGCTAGCGATGGCAACAGTAGTTGTACCAATATGTGATTCAGCTGCAGTAACAATAGCTAGCGATGGCAACAGTAGTTGTACCAATATGTGATTCAGCTGCAGTAACAATAGCTAGCGATGGCAACAGTAGTTGTACCAATATGTGATTCAGCTGCAGTAACAATAGCTAGCGATGGCAACAGTAGTTGTAACAATATGTGATTCAGCTGCAGTAACAATAGCTAGCGATGGCAACAGTAGTTGTAACAATATGTGATTCAGCTGCAGTAACAATAGCTAGCGATGGCAACAGTAGTTGTACCAATATGTGATTCAGCTGCAGTAACAATAGCTAGTGTTCTTAACATCATTGCCAAACTTCTATACACATGGAGTGAAAATGAATTAAATAAGAGTATAATAAAGCAGCTCTAGAATACTCCAAATTATCCTCATTAATATCATCATGTCTTAGTGTTGGAATAATGTCAGATATTGGGTTTACATAGATGATCAAGATTTACGACGAGGCCATGACTACGTCTGATTCTGAAACAAATGATGTTATTGTCATCATCGCAGCAACTATGGCAGAAAAGATCAACGTTAATACAACTCAGTCTGAAACGATATCAGCATGCTCGACCAATCCTAAATTTAAGTCAACTTTCCCAGTTTGTGCCAGTAACAGAAATTGCGCTTGCACAATTACGAGTATATCATAGTTGGCCAAATATTAGATCAAAATCATTCGGTGGATTACAGGCTAATAATACTCTGGGATTTGCAAATAAAAACAAACGTAATGAAACCCACGATTGTCAGGTTATTTCTATTTCATCTGATAGTTAATAAATCAACCTAATCAACTATCAATTTGAGCGCTGAATGAACTTTATCACAGGATTAGAATCAAAACTAAATATTTATGTTCATGAAACAACTTTTTCATCCGCGATTGAAATCACCTCTTTGCAATATCTTGTAGATATGTATCAATCATCAATTCAAATCAGTTTTGGAATGGCCTGAACTTTCCCTATGATATCATGAACAAACAAAACCAAAACAAGATAATTGTTCAACCAACGAAACATCTTTGATAAATCTTCCCGAAATATAGAAAATATTATCCATGAAGATATCCAGGGCAAATATTCAACCACGATGATTAAGAAAAATCAAATCGTTGATAAAAGATTTATCAAATCTTTTCTCGATCATAATTATTTCTTGTTGAGACAATCAATCAAGCAACTACAAAACATTTTTCCCAATATCACACATCATAACATAAAAATGTAAAACAACAGATAGTCAAAATGATACAAGACCTAAACCAAGTCATATTAGACTAAATATAGCGGCAAAGCTATGATTTTGTCAATAATTAGGGGTGGTGATGAGTTCGATGATGAGTATACAAAGCTCCGTACAACGACACTTAAACAGTAATGTATTAATCATTTTAAAACAATGGAAGCAGAATGAGAAAGATGTATAATGTCGTTATTTATTTACGAAGACCTATATAAATACCTATATAAATACATATATAAATACCTATGTAAATACCTATATAAATACCTATATAAATACCTATATAAATCAGTTACCGATCTTATCGATGAATATTTTCACAAATCGTTGAGTCATGGAATAGAAATACACCAAGTCCAAATTTATTCTCAAAGTTAACATTGATCCGTACGGTGGAGTCATTTCATACTAGGAATTTTTAATATAACATGAACGAATTCGAACAATCTTGTATGTGATGTGGTCGATGGAAGCTATCGAGCATATCATGAAGAATCAAATCAGGCTCAACGAGGATATATTATTTATACATTTACGTCGCAAGTCCGTCATGGATATGTCATTGTGCAAGAACTCATTACCCTGTTTATCTAAGAAGTCATCATTGTAAACTTACTGACCAAGGCTGACACCTTCTTGATTTTATCAAAACACGTTAAGTAAATTGTAATGATTTCTAATCCAGTGGACAATTCACTAATTAAACAAAGGGATATATTACATAATGTATCAATACGCAAGGGTTTTTATGGACAACAACGAGGTACTTGAAATTGCCATCAGATAATATTTGCACTGCCCTCAGTCGGGGCAAAACGATTTCGTGTTCACATAATTATTTTTGAAAGGTCAAACCTCAAGCGATTTTCTAATTGATTTTGATTATTATCTATACATTTTTGCATAACACAATCTAAAGAGATTATTTCTATTCCATTTTTGATTGATTTTCAGCTTTTTTTATGAGTACTAATGAGAAATATATCAAACAATCAACATATATAATTAGAAAATCACTCGAGGTACGAAATCGTTTGATCTTCCACTGACAAATGAACTAAAATCAGTATTTAAAAAACCGTGAAAATGGTTTTATTATAATACTATTTCAAACACAATTTATTCTATTAAAAATGTAAGAACAAAAAACTTTCAAAAATTTAAGACAGAAAATAATTTGTCATACAAATACATTAATTTATTGCAGAAATATTTATATTCTTATCCAGTAATGAAGGAACACTCGTTAATTTCATACTAATTAACAAATTCATCAGTGCTTTCCTTATCACGACTTTATATATAATCCTTATCAGTTGTCTCTCAGTTTCGTATTGGCGAGAAAATTTTGCTCTAGCTTTGTCGACTGCTCGGGACAAAGAGACGAATCATTGAACGCCCGCATCTTAAACTGCTGCCAAAGATTGTAACATAACTTTCTGTATCATCTTAATCAATCCGTATTCGGCTGATAGTGTATATCCACCAGATTACGTTGCTGTAATGACTCAAAATTGCAAAGAAATTCAGGATCAAGTTGAATTGTTATACCGTCGTGTTATATTTTTCATTTTCTTATATCTTACTATATATATATATATATATATATATATATATATATATATATATATATATATATATATATATATATATATATATATATATAATATTTCAGCAAAGACGACACAAGAAAAACTTAGTATAAATTATAGTACAGACAAATCTTTTACTTTCATTTAGTAAATATTGATTATTCGTCTGGACTGGCTACGATCATGAAAATGAGTAATTCTGGAAACGTTTGTCATTAATATATTTCTGTGTCGACGAATACTTAATTCTGGAATTTCCTGTCATTCTAGAATGTTTAAATGTAATATTTTGTTTATATGTTTGAGCAAGCGCCGACCTGGTTACATCAGCTGCAGCATATTATAAAGAACGTCTGTTAATATCAACATATTTAGCTGCTGGTGTCATTTATTGAAATTGTTTCGTCTGTCTCTGCATTTGTACATACAAACTGATCTAGTGCTTTTATCATTATAACCATCTTTTCCAAACTTTCTTATCTGATTACTTGAAACAACACTGACATTAATCAACGAGATATTTTTTTTATCTGAATCAACACGACAGACCACAAAACCATCTTCAATTAATCCATTGAAACATTCGTAGACACAACTATGATAAAGATATATTTTAGTCCCACTAGTGTTGAACACGAGACAGTCAGTATTAATACCATTACCAGCTGTGTATTTAGTCGACAGTGTCTAACTACAACCTCACGAAATGCTTCATTTTATTGATAATTGCATGCTTTACAAGCTCATTTTAATCCGTTTATATATTAATATCATTTGTCTAAATTTTTTTGTATAAAGCATGTTTTCTTTAATCTTTCTAGATAGTTTCTCCACTTTTTATAACCTCGTCACTGTAGTCGTTAGTTTTCTATTATACTATCGGTTCAGCACTCTATATTGTGTACCACCACATCCTACAAATGACCAAGTTTCTCCCTAATCACAACACTATATTTCAAACAGTTTTTCTCCTAGACTTCTACGAAGTCGGCTTTGTAAAGGATATCCACAAAATTCATTTACACAGGCTTCGTTACAACAGACTGTATAAGCAATCTTTAGCCACTTGGATATATTTTTTTGTTTGAATCATTATTTATAGAATATTTCAATTTAAATATGTTCTGTCTTAATTATACAGTGGATGATTTTAAGAGATTATCTAAATCAAGTCTTCTTAATCTAGATTTCATCTTGACATGAGAAAACACCGACTAACTGAAGCGAGTTTTGGTTCATCTGACACTTAATCGGATCAATAGTATTCGTGGCGTCAAGAAAGAAGTTCAAAACGATGGTGCATCTCATGTGTGGTCAACATTCAAAATCATACTAAACACCACAGATAAACGACCAAAGAACTGCGCTGATTACTAATTATCTCGACAATCTAAGATATATGCTTAACCTGAAATGTATTGTATTAGCAGAAAATAATTACTATTTAGATTACCAATGACAGACATGACGCTGTTTTTCATAATGCAAGAAATTGATATACTGAGTAAAATGTCCAAACCAGAAATCTGGATTGATTTTGAAAAACCGTATGATAAACGAGCTTATCCTGTAACCGTGGTTATTTGTGAGATATATCCGCTGCCTGGTAATCTCAGCGTTCATGATCCAAAGCCAATGACATTTTTTTAAAATAAATTGTGTTGCCGAACGAGTAACGAAACGTTTCACAAATGAGATACGTTGAAACGGTTGAACGGATGTATGACGTAAAGAGATACATTCTAAGGCAGAAATAACGATACCGGAGCGTCTATCAAAGACGTTGCTGAGCTTTGAACGAAACGAAAATTTCCCAAAATAATGAAAACGATAACCGGAGAGATTTTGTACGATTCAAAATAAAAATCAACAGGAGCTTCGATTGAAATTATTGATCACAATGAGCATGCGTGAACATATTGCAATAACAATATTTTCCACGAAATCGATCCGTAAGATTTCATGACGGTGATATATTTGATTTTCTTGAAAATATTTGTAAACGCTATCCTGTATCCGTGCAGTTGTTCACAAGTTCCGATAATGAAAATTATGATCAATTAGTTCGAACTAACGGATATATTTATCGTTCAGAATCTCTCCAACAAGACATAAATAATCTTGCGCAGAATTATTCATCGCATATTGACAATATTGAACAATTATTAAATTATTGTTCTACCGTTCCGTCAATTGTTCACTTTGCAAGAGAATAACAATTCGTAAAAAGCAACACAACTTGAACTTTTTGAAGATGTGCAGCTAAGCTGTTGCAAATATGAACACGGTGGACTGTGGAACATAGCATACGATTATAATGATGTTATATCGGTTTATATGGTAGCGTTATATACCGGAAGCTTTCTTGGAATGGGTCAATGTCATGGATATTTTAAAAGACTTTAACATCCAACACACAAGATGACGAGAATTGTGATAAACTCATCTTTACGGGATTTTGACTCAACTTGATTCTGTAAAGTCATTTGAGTTTGCGAATGATCTTCATCGGATTTGTAATATCTGGTTTGGTAGAATCGTTTCAGGAAGGACGTGAGTGCTGATTGTATTTTTATGATATATGATTGACGAGAAATTAATATCATGAAATAAGTGAAGCCGTTATATCATATTTCCACTGATCAAAACTTGGTTACCACAGCAAAAGAAATATTATGATGATGATTCCGGACACAACCGATTTTGAAACTTAAACCGCAAAAGATCTTGGCAGAAGAAAAATCGGTAAATTTACCCAAGGAAGACGATATGATCATTGGCGACACTATACCAGATTAATTATGGACGATATTGAACTTGATTTTATAGTTGATGATGCAACGCAAAGAAATATATTTGCAAGTTGAGAAAACGCTTACATGTCTAACGGAACTAAATTAGGTACAATTGGTGGTTACATTGTTTTCTAGTCACCGCAGTTTACTCATTTGAAATTTGTAATGCTTGCTTATATTTCAATAAATGTAGTATCGATGATAAACAGATCACCTAAAACCACGACTAGAGTCGATACCAATTCATTTTTAATCGCAAAGATTTATGAAGAATTGCTGACTCAATTTTAAATAAGCACTGCTTGCGATGCATCATGGGCAAATGGAGAATAGAACAAGAAATAATACATAATTATTCTGAATCTACCGAAGCTGAAATCAAAGAGATTTATTATAAAAATGATCAAGCATCAAAACTATCTCCTGCTCAGTCATTGTTTGATCCCGTCAATATATATATATATATATATATATATATATATATATATATATATATATATATGTATATATATATATATATATATATATATATATATATATATATATATATATATATATATATATATATATATATATATATATATATATATATATATATATATATATATATATATATATATATATATATATGTTATCTTATTATAATCGCTTGAACCCCTACACACAGACTCGCCAGAGAGATGAAAAAGAAATGTTAAATCATGCACTTATATTCGTTGTAATGGAAAGGAGAAAATGGACTCTTAGACAAAGTGGTGGTGAAAACTACATTCCAAGGATCATCAACTGAAATTAATTATGTACAGGATGTAATAGATATATTAAAAATATTTTTTGATTGATTGATGACGAAATATACTGATGTGACAATGTGCGGCATTTAATGTCAACCACCACACTCTTTTGGATTGTCACCGCATGAATGGTTCAAAGATTTTGTAGATCATTATGAAGAAATAACTGATGCTCATAGATTGATTGATCCAGAATTAAGTTAGATTAGGAAATAATTAAGAGTACACCTGAATAATGCTTTTTGTGAAGTAATGCATGATATCTTATCATAAACGCATATATACGATTGTTCGAATTTGAGTAGACCAGATGGTTGGATAGTTGTAAATAGAAAGATAGTTCGTGATTCACTTCATTGTTACGGGGCGGGTCTGGTAGTGGCGATGATGATGATAATTTATTAGTTATTATATATTATTGCCCTACTTGTCACGGGGTTGTATAATAATAATAATAATAATAATAATAATAATAATAATAATAATAATAATAATAATAATAATAATAATAATAAAAATAAAATTAATAATAATAATAATAATAATAATAATAATAATAATAATAATAATAATAAATCCTATAATCCACCCCTTTTTGATACTCGTTATCTAAGAGATGACCGTCCTTGATATAATTACCCAGGTTCGAGTATGGAAATAGATAAAGTGAACTGAGCAGATATATTGAACTAACAAATACGAGCCCCCGTAACGATATGCAAACAATTTATTCAAGTAGATACACAACTGTGAATAATTCCTTTCATTAGTAATACACTCTACTTTAGAAATAAAACTGTCACCGAATTAAAAGAAAAACTCAAAATAGATTTAAATAAATTAGCCGATCTGTTACTGATTGCATATGATCAAGTGACACAATCGAAATGAACGCCTTGTACGAGTTCATAACCTCATAGTCCTCAGTTTTGTTTCCTCTCTGGCTGTTCCGATGTCTGATTCTATGACATTTTCTACCATCCGTCTCAGGATACACTCTGAACACGTTGAATTTCAGCACGATGCCAGATTTCACCACTGGATCCTGGGTCTCTCTGCCCTTCCCTCCAGTTTCTTTTCAATACGACCAACACGCTATTTTCTCCCTTTAAGAAGAAAGTTAAGAACACCCTAAATCTCTCGTTATAATTTATACACGTGAGAACTTTCATTATCCCTGGTTCGAAAATCAGATATTTCTATCAGTGGTAAACAGATTATAAAGCTATTAATCAACTACTCATGTCTTCAAGTGACCATAGTTAGTTGAATTGCTAATTCGTTACGCCTTGACCGTATACATTAACGCACCACACTCGAGGCTTGAATTCTGACGTCGCCCTAATTTACATAGAAAATAAATTTAATACAGTCTATCTTCCTAGTCAATACACACTGACGCTAAATCATATGTGAAATCTAAATTTGGTGAATTCACGTGTATTCTCGTGAATCATATTAACTAATGTAAGGCAATAAATTCATAGATACTAATTATTACGCAAAAAAGATGATAAATTAAACATTACGTCCAACTAATCAAAGAACTGATGTAAGACATTATATTCATGACTCAACATAGTGTTTTATGCTAACACAACACAAATTAACAATACGTCACCCTTATCTAAGAATTAATGTAAGACTTACTATTCATAACTCAACATCGCTAAAATTCAAAAGCACATTATTATACAAATGTATCAAATGAAATCATCCAAGACCGGGAAACTAAAGCAAACATTATATAAATCGCATCAGCAAATTACATGAAATTGTGACACTATATCTTTGTGGTTTTTCATCACCTAAGCCGTTTTTGGCAGTTTCCTTGGACCACACTTTTTTACAAATGAATTGCTATCAAATTTAATTCGGAGTCTCAGATGATGACTTTTATCTCTTGTCCTAAATCCTATGACATTTTGTGTAAAAACACGCCCCTTTCTTTAACGCGACTAATCTGAATCAATTTTTTTTTGGCCGCATTTTCACCCCGAGTAGTTTGGTCAGCCTGACCTGGTCGTTTATAGTAACTGAATTTCAGCGTTTTCTCAAGTTTAACAACAATCCCATGAAAATTGAACTTTACAATGTCTCTAACAGTCAGTCTGGCTGTTGAATAAACAGAGTTTCAAATAAGTAATAACAGTCCCACTATAAAGAGAAAACACTGTGTTCGGCAGACACGGTATGACACTTGCTTGTCTCCATAAATCTAAATAACGGTTCTCTGGTTTTATTCTTGACAGATCGCCAAAAATGTGCCCCTTCACATTTATTAACAATTATTTTTGTAACATAAGGAAACATTTCCATATTTACCATTTCCATTATATTAACTTCCAGCAGATACACGCAAACAAAATATTGAAATTGATATACCAGGATCGTCCAAGAAACGAATTCCTGTCTTAAAAGATTTTCTTTTATTTCCTGTCAGTGTTACTGAGAGCTGATTAAGGGAGAAAACTACACTGACGCTAGGATTAGGGATTAACCATCTCTGGTAAACTTGTTTGGATCGGGGGTGATAAGAGTGGTCAAATTTAGCTTATCACACCGTGTCTCGAGTCAGTTTGAATATCTCAATTGCGGTGGGTTATAATACATTCTACACAAACTTAAGGCACAAACAACGAAGTTGTTAGCGATTATATATATATATATATATATATATATATATATATATATATATATATATATATATATATATATATATATATATATATATATATATATATATATATATATATATATATATATATATATATATATATATATATATATTGCTATGCCGTTACTTCATGTATCTTTCGATCAGCTGATTCTAGCGACTGCACGTTGTTGTGGTCGAGCGTAGCCATTTTGAGATGTCCCCTCGTATATCGATATGCTCGTTACCCATTCGCGCATTTTGTACAACAATACAAGATTTTAATATTAAGGTACCTGCATAAACATTCGAAGATGAGAATAATATATTCCAATAGATTTGTCATGACTGATTATATCGTATTACATTATGTTAAATTAGGAGAATTCAAACACGGAGTTGTGTGTACTTCTGTCGTGACGTCATGTCCCGCCAGCATGGTCGATTAGGATTGGCCGATCGATTGCAATACCCACCAATCCATGCTTTGTTTACCAGAATGTTTACACGTGCCAAACTTGTATATAAGGAGCGTCGGTGCTCCAAATCGGGACCAGATAGGGTTAGGGCAGATAGAGGTAGAAAAGGAAAAAGGTAGAAGACAGATAGGAAAAGGACTCGTGGAATTTGATATCCAGAATAAGGAGAGAAAATGAGAGAGATAATTGTTTAAAGGAAAAAGATTTATTGTATGAAAATTTAGAAACGAAATTTGGAACTTAAGATTTTAAAGTACAAATTCTCATGAGCAGACGAAATTTCTACACCCGAATTTCAGAACCCAAAGTAGGATTCTGAAATTCAGATCTTATAAATTTAAAAGAACATAAGATGCCCACTAAATAATTTTTAACACTCGGACTTGGTTTTAGTAATTTATGAAGTGTTTTAGATAATCGAGATATGACCACTATGGGTCTATTTATTGATGTATTTCATGACGTAAAATTTGAATATGTAATCGTGTAAAAGGATGTAATTTGTCTAACAAATGAGAAATGATTGAATAAATATGTCCTGAATTTTTAATCTTTCTATATTGTTCTTTTATCTCTAATGCTAGAGTCAGACGAACCCTTGTAGCTTCAGGGTCTGAAAATGATAGCTCAAATCCCGGAATAATTTTCCAGACCCCTTGAGGTTACAATATATATATATCTATATATATATATATATATATATATATATATATATATATATATATATATATATATATATATATATATATATATATATATATATATATATATATATATATATTTATATATATCGAGTTGTCAACATGGTGACAAAATAGAAAAGGCGACTTTGATCTTGACTCTAACTTTATTATGATATTAAAACAACGACAGAAAAATCATTGTGCGATTTGCAACACGATAATTTGATCACATTATTCACATAATGATGGATGACACATTAATCTAGAGAGTTGATCTTGGTCACACGCGCAAAAATGTTATGCTGACATTTCTTGAGTTTAATCAAAGTTCAGGCGCTAGTTAAGTTAAGACGATTGTAATTGTGTATCTTCAGGAATTACTTGTAATTATTCACGTTCGAATCCTCGTTGAGGAGCATTTGAATATATTCTTTAGATAGCAGGTCTACCCCTGGATGTTACCCCTCGTCTACCCATGGACCCCTGGATCTTACCACACTTGAAATTGTATGTTTAGTTACACTTTAAAGTTCGCATGTTTAATACAAAATATCTCACGGTACCATTGTCTAATAAAGGATATTTTGCAAAATCATGTCGTTGTATTGGTAAATTTTAATCTGATTGCATGAATGAATTTCATCGAAATTGATTGAAGAACCTCATAATTTATTTGACCCATCACACTTGGTAGTCTTGCAGCCCATTCACTAGATCTCATATCTTTTTAAACCTTTTTTTTGCATATTGATATTGAAACTACGATTCAATATGTGTTCGATTAAATAGTTAAACGATTGCCTAATCAAGATTACCTGCTGTACGTCCTGATCTAATATTGACGCTTTGTGTCCATCAGAGATGATACTGCACCAAAAAAATTATTTGCCTGGATCAAACTGCAGTAGTTGTGGCCATCACAAGGGTCTTCGTTGATAAATTCTGCCAAACGCTAATACAACTTCAGCAGACGTTTTAGTTAGTAACGGCTCTGCTCTTTTATATCTACTTGCAACATCAACAACAGTTAACGCATATGTGTATGTTTATTGACGTCTATCAGTTTTAATGGCATCGCGTTGGAAAAACTAAATATCTGTCTGATGACTTCATTAGGTGCTCGAACATCACATTGTTCTTATTGATTTTGTTTCGGTGGTGGTAGATACATTTACCATGTTGCATGTCGTGCTAACCAATTTGCAGCAACTTAACGTGTAACATTGGCAGCATCGGTGAGTTTACATAGCATTGCACTACCTGTCCAATATACCCTTGGGCTATAATAAATCGATTCCATTGTTGTATAATAATCGTATATTAATTACTAGCTCCTATTGCTAGTCTACCTTTCATCGCAGATCTTATTAGCCATATAGCTAATGATTCTATAAATAATAAGAAAATATTATTTGTATGGAATATAACGAGTGCGTCGATTTCACATCTCCAATATGTCATTATTGTAAATCTTTGTTTTTCTATGCTGCATCATGAACGTGACATGCTTGATCAATAGCATTTACTGGGTAATCTCTAGGTTTTGATCGATCTTGTTAGTCATGTCGAATATCAAGCCGGATTCTAAGGTCACAATACCTATATCCAGGAAAATGTGTTTCTCCTGGTTATTTAGCCCAGGGACTTACTAATAGTTTATTCTAATGAAGCAGCTATATCAAAACTTATTTATTTGTCAGGGAGACAAATTTATATTTTTGTACCATGTTTCACACACTTGCCTGTCAGTGCAATCTTGCTTTTGTTCTTTTTTTTGTTACTAATGTTTTTAACATAATCGTAAGAGTCTGCATCTAACACAATATAAATCCATATTATTTATTATATTTCCATAACAAGGATTTCACTAAGTTCTCAGCGACACGAAAACAAGAACCAGTCAAACATCATTCAGCGGTACCGAATTCAATCAGAATGATAATAACAGGTCCATCTATAAGTGGAAAAACACAATTATTGCTTAACGTGATAATGAGATGGCTCAGGTGGGATAAATTGTATCCAGTGATACCATATGTAGATGATCAGAGATGTGACGATGTTTTTAAAGAATGTAATGAGAATGCAAAAGTATTAAATGAAGGTTACGATATTATTAATTTTGTAACCGATATTAATGAAGCGCCGATTGTTGATAACTTTATTGATATATTAAGATTTTAGTTGTTTAGGATGTTCATGTACTGCTGGACAAGCAATCAAATCCGTAAAGGATATTGTCTCGAGGCAGACATGAAATACAGAAATAATTTAAAGTAATAAGATATAACTGCAATAGTTAGCTGCATTTAATGGCGTTCATACACATACTTTAAGAAATATTCATCAGACTTGGTGTTCAATGGATAAGGATATAATTAAATTTAAAATCTTCTTTTTAAGCGCGCAAGGTACTACACATAGATGTATACCGATAAATGTACACGATCCAGAACACGATATCGTATCAGCCTTGACAAAACATTGGCCAAGAAATTTGATATAATTACAGAAGCAGACAGGGTTCAATCTCAATGAAACGACCGATAGGTAAATGAACTCACTTACAAAATTTAAAACAGAAACGACAAGATAAAGTTACACAATAAACTAACCCGATAAGAAAACACTCTCGGTTAGTTAGAGGCTTCGGTTTGGCGTTATTAAATTTATTTGTTTCATTTTCGTAGGAAGCTTTATCTTTGTAGAAATGACGTTCTAGTAAAGTGTCTATTCACTCTGTCCACTGCTTTAAGTACACACCTTTACACTTGTAATACAAATGTAATGTTATTTGATGCGGACTAAATTTGTCTGCTATTAAATCGACCGATAGCATTACATTATTTATAACATTATTGTCGCACGTAAAATCCATGTCGAAAAATGCAAAGTAACTGAAAACTTCATAACTATTTCGTTCTTCCCAAGTTTCGTTACTACCGTCTGATAAGGTAACAGAGACTTGACTTCCTCGCAGTAACCATAACAACCAGACATAAAGTTATTAAATTTGTATATCAGCCAAAATAGTTAAACCTAACAACACATTTTCACCAGGTAATGATAAGTCAACGATCGCTTCAACTTGGGGGCAAAAAGCTACATTAAATTGTCCGCCTTCGACAAATGAAAACTTTACAAAAGTGCCAAGTCAGCGGAATAACTTAAGCGATTGAGTTAGCTGACAATATAATTAACTCGTGTGTTGTAATGTTTTTTTGGAGCATTTGTTTCGAATTTTCCATGTTTCTGGATTCGTTACCTAACCATTTAGCTAGATATTAGAAGATCTTTGGACGTAAAGGATTTTAAGCTTCAACATAAACTGTGATGTTATTGAGTTCTTTAACAATGAGATTCAATGTGCTTCAACACTACTGTTCAGTAACTTGTGTGTATGTTTGAATACTGATTAAATAGTCGAGATAAATCTCTTTACTTCATAAAACATTATTAAAAAGTCTTATAAAAAATATCATCTTAAATGTAATGTGAAAACGGCTGAGATTGAATTAGCAGCGTGCGTTCATCGAAGACGGAGCAAATGCTTCATGTACATCGCTCTTGGGGAATATAGAATATAAAATACAGCTTAGCGTTTGTGCTTGAATACAATTGATCTAAGCGAGATGGGTTGGTCAAATTGTTTACACGTAATTATGCAGATATAACAGTTACTGTAAAAGCGTTCAGTTTAAAATTCAGAACACGAAACTGGTTCCATGCAATCATATTTACGGTTTGGTCCATCGATGAAACAAAATTATTTTTGTCAACAAATACAAAGAAGGATGATTTTCAACATTTAATTTCTGTAACAATTGACGCTCTACTGGATATACAAAACGCCAAATGAAATCAATTACGTCTGTGGCGAGACAAGAAGTGTGCTATAATTCAGGGTTTGCACATAACACTGATCGAAGGATGAAACGAATTTTATTGCGTTTTGAGACGATGCGCGTGCATGTAAATAACGGGTAAAACGAATCATAAGAACATCTTTATACACAGATAGCTGAAATGCAAGCATTGATTTAATTAAACACTTTGAAATCCTTTCAGGCGTGTATTGGAATTATATAGTGTTAGCAATAAAGAATTATACATTATTATATTAAAGGCGTATCTTAGTGTTACGGTTGTGGTCTCCTGGTCTAGGGAGTAATGCACAGCAAATTAACTGTTGTATTTGGAAATTTCAAAATCTCAAAAAGCTAAGGTTATTTTTGTTTCCAGGTAATTTGTGCATATTGATCAAGGATCCATACATATTGATCTAGCATTATATATATATATATATATATATATATATATATATATATATATATATATATATATATATATATATATATATATATATATATATATATATATATATATATATATATATATATATATATATATAATGTGCTCTTTATCACTGACATAACACGAGATGTACAAATGTTTCATTCAAAGGAAACGAGGCTTGCCAATTTTTATTTTAATGAAAGATGTATATAACAAGTGGTATATCACTGATACAGAGTGCATAATATATATATATATATATATATATATATATATATATATATATATATATATATATATATATATATATATATATATATATATATATATATATATATATATATATTGTATTTATATCAAATCCAAATACGCTTATTGACTACAGACCACTCCCTATGGACATAATCAATGAACGAAATGAATGAATGAATGAATGAATGAATGAATGAATGAATGAATGAATGAATGAATGAATGAATGAATGAATGAATGAATTACGAGAATGCCAGCTATAAGGTGTAGTTATGTGCATTTTGTGGCTATTTATAGTCACCTTTGCATATTAACAAGTTGATTGGTTATTGCTCTTGTGCTTCTAATTTTTTTTTTCCACATTGATTAAAACAAAAACAGATAAACTGATGATTTAAACATAAAATATGGTTCGAAAGAAGAAAGAAGAACACTACAAACACGTTATTAGCTCAGGCATTCATTTGCCTGCGCATTGAAATTAGTGGCGAATATAAACTAAGTGAAATGACGAACAAACAAGACGTAATTAAAATATGTTAATATATTTATAGTTGCTCTAAGTAATTATTCTGCTTTATCAGCGTTACTAACTACCATAAGTATAAGTATATCCTAAGGAAAGTTCACACATATCACTACCACGAAACCTTGAGCTGATACGCATCAACTCCATTACCAAACATCTTTCAGTTGATGTCACTAAAACACTTGTGTGTTCATTAGTAATTTCAAGACTGGACTAATGTAACTCAGTTATGTCCTGTTCATCTCAAAATCTATTCCACAAACGTATCAAAACAATTGTTCTAATGACCCTTACAGTACCATGATCAGAATACGTATCACCGTTGCTAAGTACCCTATGTTGGCTATCACATTGGATCCAAAATCAAACACAAAATGTGTTCTCTATGCTACGTTTCACTGACGGACTCTTGTTCAACATACCTATCTGACCGCACCCATGTGTAGACACCAGCAAAATACTTACGCTTCTCTTCTGACAATCGGATACTAATTATTCCCGCTATGAAAGCGAAGTCATATGGACAACGTTTTGTTGCATATTAGGGCCCAGTAACGTGGAATGAATTGCCCATTGAACATAGTTACAGTGACACAGTGATCCCTTTCAAATGTTCTCTTAAAACTCCCCTATTTCGACCGCAAGAACAAACTTAAAGACCTAAAAATGTTTCGTACCTTAAATATTTTCAGCATGGTGTTTTGTTCTCTAATTTCATGGGTTTGTTTTAGTAGTCATATTATTATACATGTATATGTTGTGCAGCGCTTAGAGCCTCTACAGATTAAGCGCTTTACAAAGTCCTCATTAATAATAATAATAATAATAATAATAATAATAATAATAATAATAATAATAATAATATTATTATTATTATTATTATTATAATTATTATTATTATTATTATTATTATTATTATTATTATTAGCAGTAGTAGTAGTAGTAGTCTTTATGAATGTTCTGCAAAATAAATTGAAGACACTCAGAGGTGCTGGAGAATACATATAGCCACATTTTACCAGTAAATAATTCATGTTGAAGGGTCGATAATCTACCTTACTAGGCACAATATAATTAGGCGTAGTACACAAATTCTGAAGGGCCGTGGTTTGCACTATCCAAACTGTCATTCAGGGAAAATAACTTAATCTATGATGAACGTTTATTATTTAATGATTTGTTTATTGTGGGCGTTTCCATTTTCCTGTTTGTTAATGTTAAGATTACGTCAATAGAGTCTTTGTTCATGTTGAGAATGTATCATTCAGAGAGATCTTTCCTTACTGTAACTACGACCACAAATTTTGTACCCGGTATCGATTTAGGTATTTCAGGTTGGTATTTTTGTACTGAAACTATAAATGTCTATCGTGTTTCTTAATTTGTCTGAAATGTGTTTGCAGGAATGGTCTCTGGGGATATTCATTTATCCTTGAGCAATGGTATGCATGCGGGTGCCGATTTCGTTCTTAGTAATACTCAAACGTTGAGATGGACTAAACTTGGTGATTAGTCGTATACATACATACATACATACATACATACATACATACATACATACATACATACATACATACATACATACATACATATGCGTGCGTCTGTGTGTGTGTGTGTGTGTGTGTGTGTGTGTGTGTGTGTGTGTTAACTGAAGTTTAACACTTTATTGGTTATACCATACCGACTATTGGTTGCTGCATGACTTTCCCAGAGATAGTAATGCAGAAGATTGCGACCTTTGGGTTACACGTGTACTGCTCTACCTTTTAACGGCCATACTTAAGCATATGTCTTGTATTGTAAAAATAAGTATTCAATTACAAGGGATAATTTTAAAAGCATGAATCTGCCTTTATTTTGGTAATATATAATGGGTTAAATGTTCTAACGTTTGTGAAGATTTTTTAAAACAATATGTTGCCAAATATGTCGAACATATTGCTTTATATTTTGTTTTAAAATCGGGAATAAAGGATATTCCATTCTGCTATGGGTGACTGCGTGGCATGAGGTGCTTCTTTTACTAGCAGTTTATCAATAAAATAAAAAAAAAACGTTTTAAAAAAACTCAACCAAACTTCTGGACAATGTCAAATCTAGTAAACAATATTTTACATTACAATATCGATGCAATATAATACAACATTAAACCAAAAAAATAATTGAATTACTTATACATAACATTTCGTAATGTTTCCTGGATAGAACAAACAATATTTTATCCTGGTCTTCAGAAAGAATACTACATTATCAAATATTTGTCCTTGATCATTGATAATTTATTGTATTATGATGATCAATATATTAATGAAAATGCAGACGCAATGTACGAGACAGTATGTAATTTATATATGTTATGAAAAAACATGAGAAAACATTGACCTCAAGAGAAACAATCAGTTTTGATAAACGTTTCAGGATGTTCCTCGTTCAATTAATTATATATGTTTCGCTGATAGCGTCTTGTTTCAACATCATGATCGTATTGAGATCGTGAAAGAAAATGGGGAAATACAAGAGTAACGGGTATTTCCTGTTCAAATGTTTTACGACAATATGTTTGGTTTTAATTTTTTGGAAATAATTTGCTTGGAAATATACTAGAATGTCATATGCTGCACGCTTTTGTATAGACTCAATCCAAAAAATTAATTGATAAACACAATATAATGTACAGTACGTGTTCCTTGCTCGTTAATGTCGTTACCATAGAAACGGTAATATCTTTAAAGTAGAAGAACAATTGGCAACTCAAGAATATTCTATTGCCCGCAGATCCATAGCTGTATAATATGGTCCAGTTTTAACTTGCTCTACTATAGGTTTGGGTTAAACAAGTTCAATTTCCACACCAATACAATATTTAATATAATTTTGGATGTATGAATGCATATAGCGCAAACTGTTTTTATATAAAACGAGTCATTACTAATTACTTGATATAATGAAAAACCCACACTAGTCTAGAGACAGCACATATACCTGGAAAAAAATAGTATGTAGTAACGAAGGCCTTGTTGTTGGCAATCAAGGGATTCTCCACAGTCGAATCGGTAGACTTCCAAAACTATAAAATTACTTGTTACGATCTTCAGATCCTTTGTGAAGTCTAGCATATTATTTAATGATCTTGATTAGTTAGCAATCGTTTCGGTGGCCTAAGTAATTAATTAATTCGTCTGCCTCGGATGCGGTAGCTCGTGAGTTTGAACCCGGGCCAAGTGATATCAAAGACGAATTGAAAGGTTACTAACAGCTGCCTCGCTTGGCACTCAGCATTAAGAGGTTAGTGTTAGGACTGGTCGGCCTGGTGTCAGGATAATGTGACACAGTGAGATATAATGATATCGACAGTATCATTTTACGTTACAAATCAAATCACTGATCTTCGAATAGTTTTCTTTTCAAAAGCTCAAAGCAAGGTTGACTATCCTGATTTCAGCCAAAAGAGTCGTTGCACCATTGTTACAATGTGATTACCATTAATAAAGACTGCAGATTACATTTGAACTATCAGTACAAGTTTTGGTGTAGTCTCCATTTTCGAAAGGTGTTCTTAACCGGAATGTTTAAAGAAGAAGGATTCGTCGGACTGTTTTCCTTTGAATAGATTGAATATGACTGTCTAATGTTAGATGTACTGGTGGTATAGAAAGACATAAACGTAGGCGGGATTGGAAGGATGTTATCTTAATTGAATGGCATAATTTGCTTTGCAAATTTGAAAGGTATTTGCCTTTTTGTTCAGGTTAATGAAAATGTAATGAACAGGTAGCAGATGTCGAATGTTTAGAAGTCCATATCGGAAATGTCTTGTTTAGAGATAATTATTTAAGTTTGCGTTACAATTAAGACTAAGTAATTTCTCGACGATTTCCTCCTTACATATTTCACTGTGCCAAAACATGCGGTAATTTGTGAAACGTTTGAGCGTCAAATAATTATCAAAAAGTCTCAGTGCCGATCTGCCCTATTTTATAGCATCTGCTGTTTGACGAGAACCGTGATTTTTCAGATTGCTTTGGCTTAAACCATTATAAGGAGTGAAGTATTTTGAGAGTTCATGTATAACAGTTATAAACAGTTCAACAGGGTCAACTACGCACTTGAAATGTTCACTGTAAATCTATTGCATTTGAGAAAACTGCAAACTTTACAACGTTCGCGTGGTGTAATCTTCAGGATGAAATTCATTCAGCAGTTCTTTAGATAATATTTTAAAGGCAATGTACATGGTAAGAAACGATCATAAGACAGGTATGTCCATTAGTACTTTGATACAGAACATTTTGTTTTACCGGATCCTAATTTTCCATCACAAAATCAGACTGAAGTGTGACCAAAGCAATATACTGTTTTCCATGAAAAAGCGTGGCCAAGACCCCCTCGAAATAAGAGCATTTAGTAAAGCTCTGTTTTTATTATGTTGTTATTATGTTTCCAACCAGCAGAAAACAGAAACAAAGTAACCTTTCTTTTTAAATTTAGTGCAGGTAGGAAAATATAAGGACGTCTGATCAGTCTTACCAGAAGTGTGGTTCATAATAGCTTCTCCAGATTGCGATTTGAAGCATTTGTATGAGGTTGACATCATTTAGGGCAAATGACACCTTAAATTCATAAGCTGTACGAGCAGCTGTTTCCAAGGTTCCCGCCTTTTTCTGAACCATGATAGTTCATGACATCACAATAGATGCAATTCCAGAAATCTTCAATTAGAATGAGCTGTCTGGGATTATCAGTATTATCATTAACCTTCTAGGTTTAGCATCACATACCAAAACGTTGTTCTTGCTCCCGTGTGAATTCGGCGTAGGTTTTATGTACCTTCTTTTCTACAATTTCTAAAACTTTGTTCATTTGCATCAGGTACCAACTCATGGTCTTCAATTTATATTTCTTAAACGCTTTTTCGATCATAAAACAGTGACATGTAAATATCATAAGTTCTGCTAATAGGTACACAACAGATACACCGTGTTCAATGTTGGCTGGGTGGTTTCAAGTGTTTATCAATGTTTCCAAAGGAAAGAAATTGTTTACGGTCTTATTTTGCATGCAAATGAGTATTGATTGACGTGACATTTTATATAACACCATTGCATGTAAAGGGGAGGGGGGGATGAGACCTGAATCAGTCATAATTTGCTAATGTATGTTGCAATTCTCCGTCTTCTTGTCCTGCTTCTTCTTCTTCTTCTTCTTCTTCTTCTTTCTCTCTCTCTCTGCATTTTCATTTATTTTTCCTTTAAGTCATCTCAGGTTTACATTTCCTTTATTTGTGTTTCTAAAACTGAACATTTCTAAATCCAGTTCCATATTATATTTTAACTATAGTTGTTTTCATTTCAAATCAAATATAGATACTAAAATATCCATCAAAGCCTAAACATTGGAACCCAAAAGTGTCTGTTCAGCCAAATATTGATGCAGAATAGTTTGTTCTCTTGCTTCGATCAGGAAGCTTGTGCTGTGTCTTTGGCAAGCTCAAGTAACTCGTCCCTTTCCGAAGATTCTAACCCTTCCTGTGTAGTATTTAAATATCGTACTCCTCCTTAAACGACATTGCAAACGCTTACTTGTTTCACTAAAGATTTCTCAGATATCGGATATTAAAATCTTAACAGTGGACAAAGCAAATTCCAAAACCAAGGTAAATTTCAATGTGAAAGACATTTTCTTTTCAACATATAAAATGTTTCAAAACAGTTATAATCTAAGAAGATCCAGTATTTTTTGTTAATACTATATAGTCTTTAAAAAAGTAACAGAAAAGGGAAAATGAAGAATTCTAGTAAAATCAACAAATAATGTATTACAATAGAATATGAAGTGAAAAACAAAACAATCATAAACGTCCGATCACAATATATATTGTGTTCCAAATTAATTCCAGTGGCCATAAATCTTAAGCGTGCTGATGTACCAAATGTCTTGATGTCACTATGATATATTCTAGAATGTCTTTGACTGCGATCTCAAAAATCACTTTGTAATTACAGTGCATAATTTAGAAAATTAATTCCTCTCAAATTATCAATTTACACAACTGAAAACGTTTATCAAAGATTCACAGTGACTGATACTATGATAGGAAAAATAATGGTGTTTATCGCTTATTCTACCTAAATCACAATATCAGTTTCTGAAAACAACTCAATCAACATAATGGAGAATTGCACCAAACTGTAAACAAGGTCAGGCCTTAAATTCAAATTCAAGTAAACTTCATGCAAAAATAATAAAGTAGATAGCATGACTTTCAATAACAATGTCATGATTTCAAGCCCTAGTAAACACGTTAGTGAGTGTAACGTTGTCTCCTAGGGTATTATTGCTGAACTCGCGCAGAGCGTTCAATTTAAAATATTACATTTCTACAATATCCACTCGCTCGACCTATTTAATCTGCCAGTTTCACCATAAGATGTCCAACATAAGAGTGTTTCTACCTGCCACTGCTACTTTACTGTATTGTTTTATTTTCCTTGACTGGTACTCCAGTATCATATACGTCACTCGACTACGTCCTTCACCCTTCCACTTCCTCCCTCAATCTTCTGTCTCCGTTATTATATCCGGTCTCGTGACCTCTATAACAAATTCGCTTTACCTCGTAACCTTTTGGCGGAAGCTGAAGGTCGTGGTTTCGATCCGAGTCATACCAAAGTCTTACAAAAAGGTTCTAACAGATGCCTTGCTTGGCGCTCAGCATTAAGAGGTTAGTGTTAAGACTGGTCGGCCTGGTGTCAGGATAATGTGACTGGGTGGGACATAATGCTACATGTCTGCGGTATGATGTCCCAGTGCTAGATTTCACTATAAACTGCCTCACTGCAGACAACGTAGCGATGTGACTAAAAATGCACTAAAGCTACGTTACAAAATCATAATCACACACACTCACATCACCTTTAGGTGGCTCACTGTCCAATCGGAACTACCCTAAAACAGCACTGAACGCTTATATGTAAATAATGAAGACTTATAGACTAGTCTCTTCTTCAACTGAGTCAATCTCACACTCTAACACAACCATTTTCAGCATAATGGAGATTAAAATCAAAAGGTCACGCATACACTCATATCGAAATATGCTTGTACGATAAATTAGGTGCAATAATACAAAGGATCACAATGGATGGGTGGATGGATCGATGGATCGATGGATCGATGGATAGGCGACGGTATGGAATGGCCTTGAAGAGTTTTGAACGAACTAACACGATATTACAAGTCTGACAATGTACTAAATAAGACACACACATACTCCGTTTGATCAAGGCAAACGTTTTATCAGAACAAACCTAGAAATACAGTGACATTGAACATTCATGGGACATGAGCAGCATCATCTTCCATCAAACGTATTGTTTCATCTTTTTGCAGAATTAGTCTTGTAAAATGATTTATTAGTTTTTGTTGCTTAAACATGTGCATGCAATACGCCTTTCTCCCAAAACGATCAAATGTTATACAGGTCCAAGAGCGAGAATCTCACGATGTTGATAGTAATCATTTGCTTATCACGTAAGCATTTTCTTGAGCATGACATAAATGATGTCACGTGCTACAATTTGATTAACTTCATAAAGAATATACATAACAAGTAATAACCATCTATTGAGATTTTACGAAAGGTTTAACGCTAACAACATAACTGCAGTTTGAAATTGATAGGGAAAATGCATCAGTCAGTTCTGTTTCCGTAATTCAAGAAGAAATACGCAACCAGCTGTGACAATGATGAATGAGTTTGGTCTATATCCAGCATTTAGCCTTCGTTCAATTAAATGAAGTAGCAAACAATCAAAAAATCATATTTAATTTGGCACATATCACTGATTCAAAATCATTTTTGCATATCACGTTTTTGTATGAATGATCGAAATATGCAAAGACAAGAGCTTCAAAATGTGAAATGTTATTTCCGTTAGCATTAGGAGTAATTATGTTTTAAATAATGGAGTTTTTGTCCCTTGAGCTAACTTTCAAAATCCATTTCCGCATAAAACGTTTTACTAAACTGTCTGGAAATCAGTCATTTTGGTCTGATGGCAGTACATAACATGCGTGTTTAGGACAATGAGCAATATTGTGCATTTAAATGCAGACAACGATTGACGTTTTTTGATAGCGAAGCTAATAAGTATATCCCTTCGTAATCAATGTTTTTCCAAGTGTTTAAAGTGTGTATATCAATTATCCAAGACTGAAAAAATATATTTTAAGGATGTTCAAACTTTTTGTACGACGTATTGTTTATTTGTAACATACTGTGAACCGGAACCAAATATTTACGTCACTTTGCCTGTAAACTTAGTTATGCATAAGATCTTGTCCAGGGTGGGCTTTGTTACCTATGCAAACAGAAATAATGTTCTACTGGGACAAATGTGTGAGAAGATTTGTAAAAGTAGAATAGCTATATGAGACATGATGGGGCTTTTATTTCATTGTTATAGTTGTACCCGGCATATTCATATGGCTGGTGTGCGTGTGTGTTTGTGTGGATTATTTGTGTGCCACTTTATATTGATCACTGAGATAAAAGTCCTAACACTAACCGTATAATGATAAGAGCCTTGTCAGGCGGCTCTTATAACCATTATATGTCTTTGCATTGACTCGACCGAGGATCGAACATACGACCTCCCGCGTCCGAAGCAGACGTTCTAACCACTAGGACAACCCGGAGCGGATTATGCATTTTGGTTTGGAATTTGATATGAGCTTTCCTCAGTGTAAGGTTTTTAAAACTGAACAAAGAAATGCCTCTGATGAAAGATATCCTTAGTAATGACCTAATATCCAGCATTAATGGCACTTTACCAGCAGAGAGGTTCCAAATATTACGACTCGTTAATATTCAAACCGGTTGTGTATGAAGATTTTTATATAAACACTTCCATTAATAATTACCAAAATGAGCCACCAACTCGCCGACTCTGTCCCGTAGACAGTAGATCCTGTTTCGATGCATGTCTTTCTAGATACCAACAAGCTCGTCAGTAAAGACATTGCTCTACTGTCATGCAAGAATGTGCGGAGCGTAATCAACATATCAGTATTGTGTGCAAATCATACTACCGTGCAGATCACATATACAGTAGACTGTAAAATCTTGTTGTTATAGGGTTTAACGCCATTTTAGTACAAAAAAGGCTTTACATGGCGGTCAGCACAAATGGTGCTAAAGAAACCTATAAAACCCAGGAAAGAACCACCGATCCACGAGAAGGTACTGGCAGGCATTCTCACATACTCACATTGGCCTAACCCGAGACTTGAACCCATGCAGACAGGTTTGATGGCAGTGGTCTGTAACGGTGAGCGCTTTGGAACACTGGACAAGTCGGGGCCTCCCGCTGCAATATCTAATTTACTGTTAGTTTCTTGGATAACAAAAACAAGAGTACCATGGTCTTGTACTTGTCGAACATGAAATGCATACCATAAATAAATGCAGGTCTACGCAGTTAGAAAAGAATTGTGTGTTGGCAACAGATCAGAATAAAGGCCTGAAATAAGACGCATCTTCTGTCTTGTAATGCATTATCTCATCTTCCTGTGTTGTGTTGTTCATCTGTGCTGTCGGTTATTTATCAGGACAGAGGATGGTGTGAGCCTTAAAACGAACAGTTATGGGCTTCATTATTTGAATTTACCACATGAGATATGCATATGTTTTTATGAAAATAAATCTCTGGCCCAACTTGATAATTTACTTAAATGTTTAGCCTTAAAGCTATTCATGCCAGTAGTAACGGTTATTTTGAAGTTAGATTGCAATATGACAGGCTAAGTAATTTAGAGAAAAGCAAACTGTGTGCAGTTGAATGATATCAATGTGATATAATCGTTTGGAATCCGAGAATGGTACTTCTGAATAATTAACTGGACTTATAATTTTGTTGACATGTGTACGTTTGTAACCATAGAAACCCAAGGAATCGTGTGGAAAGTGTCGCTAATTTCATGGATTGTGGCTTCTTTTACAAGTGATTAAATGGATTAGATGATTACGCATGTGAACAATTCGTCTTGTACATATCCCTTAATGCACTGTTTGACTATTCGCCTCAACGTGTCTGAACGATCTTGGCAAATGTCGTTATTTATCGTTCAAAGCCGACAGCAACGTTACCTCGGGAGTTGTAAACCAATTGAATTTTGGAGGATAAGTCTCAAATGCCTTGCCATCTCATTTGCACACGCCGATGAAGCGCCGATGGGGAACATCTGGATGCATCTTGCCAGAGGTCAGATCGTGGCTGAGGATGTCCTTTGGTATGCATACATCTTCCATTTAGTATACATATCCACGCCATTGTAGGTGACGCTGCCCAAACAGGGTGAACATGTTAGAAAGTTATACATTATCTCGAACCTATGTGTTTTAAACTCTATTAGTCAAGGAGATGCGTAGATCTGTTTATTGGAACGAAGTTTAATTCTTTTGCTCGGTGCGAATATGGTAGCAATGACTAGCTACTATCTAGAAGCGTACTTTTAACGCAAACTTGGTACACTTATTGTGGTGTGTTCCGTCGACTTGGTATTGATCCAGTCCGTTTAAATATTTTTCAAAGAGAAAGCTTAGTCCTACGCTAAAAGATACGTTGTTTGTGGTGGTAGACTCAAGGTATCTGAACTTGCTGACAACCTCAAGTTCATGGTTTTTGATGTTTCTGAGAGGAGGCTCCTCAACCTCTTGACACATCACTACCATCCTTTTTAGGCTAATGAGAAATCCGAAATACTTAGAAACTTGAGAAACGCGGCTAGTAAGGTTTTGCAGATGAGCGTCTATGTCTATGTTTCTTATTACTGTCTCGTCGTCAGTACAAAGTATGTTAGGGATAAGAACTTGGTGGATCTTGGATTTCTAACAGCAGTACGGGCTAGATGGCACCCCTGTTTGACTCCAATGTGTATCTAAAAGGCCCATGTAGAAAACACATTTATACATAACTATTCTAGTCATGGTTTCATTGAAAGACTGTATCCTGTTAAGGAGGCTTTAAAGGACATCGGATCTTTTCTTGCAGCTTTAAAAATTTGCTTCTACTGATAAAATCAAAGGACTTGGTGAGGTTAACGAAAGCTATCTATATGGACTTCGTTCTTACCTTCCCATTCCTTGAAGATATCGAAGTGAGGCAAGCATGCCCTTAGAACTCTGAAACCTCACAGTGTGTCAAGGTAAGCTCGTTTCTCAAGTGTCTAAAGCCTGTACATGACCATTTAACTATGCTGTTTAGCAAGATGCCGCAATAGATTTTGCACCCCTGATAATGCTTGTATCTGGTGATATTTGGATGCTCTGACATAGCGGCTGTCGATAATCACTGACACATGTAGCAATGCTATTTAATTCAAGAAATGAAAAGTGTCTTTAAATGAATTTTTCATTTATCTGATGTACTTCAAAACTCAGGCAAGTATATAAAGACTGTTGCCAACCAAATGATACTGAGTACACATGTTACCTTGCAAATGGATTATTAAATACTTACCGGCTTCTATCAATGATACGATCATTTACGTTAGTAAATACGTTATCGTGTAGGTATATATGTTAAGGTCAATAGGAACAATAAAAAAAAACAAGGATTGTAAATTTCTTCATGTAAATAAAACATGCCGTCTGAATTTCAATCTGCCTTTTGTTGCAGTTTTATTTCCTGGCCTTGTTAAGGCCGTTATAAAGCATTGTCTTATGCAATATACACAATGTTAGGGTATTGATTTTTACTTGGTCATTTTAAACGCATACAAAAGCTATAAGGAAGTGTAAAAAGGAGTGTTACTGCGTGCCATTCCAATATGTATATCTTGTACAAATTGCACTGCTGTTAGGGTAGCGAACTATTTATACTGATGAAGTAAATTTTTCGCAATCCATTGATCGATAACCACATCAAAAAGCCTTATAAAAAGCGGTATTTTCCTACGCTTGCACAATGGTCCTATTTATCAAGTTAGGTTGAACCATCAATCCGATGACTCATGTAATAAATCCTTTCCAAAATAGAGCTCGCCGACATTTCTCTGGCGCTTTTACAGTACACAAATTAGGCTATAAATATTTCAACCCTGCCTGCGCAGTAGGTAGAAGTACTTTTGTGATGTGTTGTAGGCAATCAATACCATTTTCACTTTCATTTATAGAAACAGGATGAACACAATATATTGTCTTATCTAAAGAAAAATGTATAAATGATATGTTATTCATGAATATACGGCGCTCAAATATTCAGAAAGGAATATTCGACAATTATAACTGTCATGATGAAATATTCACCATTTCTTTAAGCTAAGATGTTTATGCATCGTGGTGGATATTAATTGGAAATTACACTATCACACCGATTCCCGCCCAATTTTTAAATAACGTAAATGAAAATTACCTTACAAAACTTCCGCCTCCGCTTTATGCAGAATGAGCGCGGCCATTCAGTAGCACGTTTGAAAAGCAGGTTGACAAACATTATCCTTAGATATCAATACGCATCACAGAATAATCTTCTGTACGATTTCGAATAACCTTTATCGTGCAAATATCATCAGAGTTCCAGTGGAAAACATCTTCTGTATAATTTTCTGGCTTTTTTAATTATATTACAAAATAGTATTTCCATGCAGTGCCGACTTGACCATATAGGCGAACTAAGCAGTAACCTCATAAACCGGGATTTAAAGGGCACCACATTGGACAGAATGGGTTATTTTCGGCGGCGGCGGGGGTGGAGGAGCAAAGTTATCATTCGCCCTAGGCACCAAGACCCTTGGGCCGGTTTACATGACTTTGAAATGCTGCTTGGTACATCATCTGAATTTCCCCGTTTTTTGCGAAGATACTTTTCATGATGAGCTCAGAAAGATTTCTCTACAAGCACTTCATTATTCTTATGAACGTAATATATTTTAGCAGTTCAAGATCTACTTCCATACTTTCTAAACACCGTCGCTCTATTTAAATATTGATAAGATTGATATGTGAAAAGAACGTATATAATTACAATTTGTTTTTAATCCATTAACCAATTAAGCAGCATCTAAAACAGTAATAAACTTGTTTATAAATATAAGAACAAAAGTGTGTGAAGTACTTGCGTAAGACTCGTGTGTAGTTTTCATGGATATTAGTACAGACAACCAGTAGATCACATTTTAATAATTCATTTTAAATATCAAATAATAAATAAATATTTCCTGGAAATTTATATTTATATTCCCAATTCTTCCCTGCATAAATTGGTCGTGTATACCTGTAATCCTGATTTCACAATAATATTATCTCTTCCCGGGCATGACACTATTCATAACAGAGTTATAAACGTCTTATACTGTATATGTTGAGTAATTTAGATTGTGAAATTAAAAGAGTTTTAATTGATTAATTAATAATGCTTATATCGAGAATATATAGATATGTGGGATTTTATTTACATTAAAAGTTGAGTTTCGGTAAGTGTCATTCATTCTCTCCATCTTAAAAGCAAAATATTTATATAATTTTCATAATTGTGCATATAACAATGATGGTATAAAGGTAGACATGTTGATTTTTAAATGTGCAAAACAAGAAAATATTGAAGTTATTGGGGTAATGAATACATTTATCACAATCTTTGGGTGGAAAAGAGTTTATGGCACGCCAACCAAACGTATCTGCCTGGTGGTGACTGCCAAATATAATGCACAAAGGAATATAAAGTAGTTCTGCTTCAATGACTTGCATTACAAATCTAAGCTTCTACACGTCCATTATCAAATACGGTGCACACCTAATGCGCCTGCTTGCTATAGCTACGTGTATAATTATTAAATGTTTGTATAAAAAAGAAACTAATAATGTAATACGTAATGCAATCTGTAGCACATCAGCAATTTTCTACAACCCCAACTTTCATCCTTTATAGTTTTCAAACATTAAAATTAATTCCTTTATACTTTATAAAAATCAACTCCTAGAGATCTGCACGAGACCTTTTAACGGACACCTAAATGTTACTAAATCATTTATTATTGAGTATCGATTAATTTGGCATCCGTTACTGAATTCATAAATTTTAATTTTAAAAGGAGCATGTCATTTATACACTGATACGAGCGATGAATTCGTTTCAATGTCGCAAACCAGTAACTGAGACGAAATAAATAAGGTTATAAAACTCAGTGCAAATGGTATCATGTACATCATTAAACGTAATTCGTCTCCAAGTTTAATAATCCTTGCGAAGTCAACCTAAGCTAAAATGTATACCTTTTAAATAGGGTTTACAGTGTTTATGTATACTTTCTCGATGTACAAAATTTCATCATATTTGTCTGAAATGATTTGATTGAACGACAGTTTATTTTTTTTTTTTGCAACAGAGGCTAGTTATATTGTTTTTGGTATTGTTTGTACAGAGCTGCGGTAGAAATTAATAAAATGAGTCCCATGTAAGTCTAGTAGTTTGTTATTATGACGTCATGTTAGTTAGTCAGTATGAGTAATAATACTTTTAAATGCTGGTCGGTCCTATGTTATATGACTTTATTTTCGTCAGGAAAGCTTTTCTTTATTACATTTATTTGTCTCTGAATAGATTAGCAATGTTTGGCGACTATTAAGATTACCGTCCAAAGCTGCCTTAGTAAAACTAGCACTTACATCCACTGCATTATTTGTGAATGGTTTAAAAAACTAAAGATAATGATTCTAACGAGTATGTAACCTGTTCAAGTTGTTTTTATGACGTGTATCTTGATTTAATTAAGTTCCCTGACCAGTTGACGTTAAAGGACCACTTGGATAACCAAGATCTTGATCACTGCTTTACCTAAGGTTACTTGAGAAAACAGTTGCATAACAGTACTGTATTATTGTCGCTTGAGTAGATTTGAATGCCTATCAGTTTCACGCATGTATCTTTCTTCCCATAATTCAAGATCTGCATTAATCGCTGTCTTGTTTTACTTCTTTTCAAGGCAATATCCTTTTGTCGTTTTTTTTTTGCGGGCTGGGTGGTGGGGTGGCGACAAAAGTGGTGTATTGGTTGTGACCTAGACTTCGACTTTCCAAATATGTGTATTTATGTCGTGTTAAATATTGTATATCTTCTAGTGACATCGACTGCCTGATAATGTGGCGAATTCGGGCGGTGCGATAAGGTTTACATCGCGAAGGGGGTTCGTACATACGAGCAAAACATATGCATTTTATGTCAATCCTAAATGCAAACCAGTACGAACCAGGATATTAAATTCCTGTTGGTGAAATTGCTAGATGTCACACACACACACACGCACGCACGCACGCACACTCATTGTTAAATTCCCGTGTTTGGTACGCTTTTACGTTATGTGGTTTTATAGGCTCTATATTAGTGGCGATATGCAGTTGGACTGCGGTTACTCAAATCCTTCCTTTGTCTAGCCTTTTCTTTCAGTACACCATCTCGACGCCGGTGCCACAGTGCTGATAAGACACTGCCCGTCTGCGATGGCTATTAATTCTTTTCATCAAATATCGGCCAGTTCTAACTGGACACTCTTTGCACTGCCTTGCTCAGTGTTTGCGTGATGCTTTCCGTGCCCTTCCTCTTTTTTCAAGTGCACTCGGCATCTTCCAGGCTGGCTGTGCGGGAAACCCCTCAATATTTTACTTCCATCGGGAAGAGCCAAGGTTTCCATAATTTTGCTCCACAGCTCTAGAACAACTCCAGGTACTTTTTCCTACTTTATTATTATGCCTCTTCCGTTCGTTGTTCCCATGGACGGTAATTTCCACCATAATAAGTCGTTTGTATACGTGACGTCTACACATCTTCCCGGAAAGTGATATTTTCCTAGGTCTACTATCATTTCCCTTGCCACTGCTTCTTAGGGTATTCCAGTTGTGTTTGTTCATGCAGGTTTCGTTTGTCCTTCTTTAACAAGCGGAATGAACACGGGCTGTGGGCCATAATCATTCTCACTCAGAAAATACTTTGCATCTATCTCTCTCTATGTCGTGTCATGTCAGCATCTCTATCGCTCTTGAGAAAAAAAAGCTTAATTATGATTGCGTATTCAAATAGAATTACATGCAATTATTTAGAAGAGATATAGCTCTTAAAGTATATAATCTAGCTACAAGGAAATAATTGGGATTACTATAATTCGTATATTTTCAGTATAAAAATTCACTTAGTTCTCATATTGTGTCCAGGGCTAATATTGGAGTGTGAGATAATCAGTATTGTAAGAGACTAACCATGTTAATTCAGAGGCGTAGCTAGAGTGTTTGGCGCCCGGGGACAATATTCATTCCCCCGCCCCTCAACTCTGAAACCCATTATTTTCATCAATAAAATCACCAATACCCGTTACAACCTATTTCAAAGCCCATTTTGGCGTCCCACCCCCACCCCCACTAGTATGGCGCCCGGGGACATATGTACCCCCCTGCCCCCCCCCCAGATACGCCTCTGTGTTAGATCATCCCCCTAATCGAGATAATAAGCAGTCTATCCAAAATAAAATATATAATTCGCAATTGCTTAATCGAAATTGTCTTTGATGTTAAATGTTATTTCGCAACTCTGAGGAACCACATGTCGTGGGTTACGTTCCAGGTCGAGTAGGCATGTACATGTTTCGGAGGAATAACACATGTTTTCATCTGGTAGCAATCGAAATTGTTCATAAAGCAAACATTCACGTAAGAAAACCATAGCTTGTACGCTCGATCAAATAATTGTTTATAAAAATAAAAGTTAAGTGAATATATACCTAACTAAAATTTTGAATTAAATGAAAACGGGATAGATTGAGACGTGCAGTCAAACAAACGTGTTGTTGTGGTTTTGGGTTTAACGCCATTAATCCGCACATGATAGAGTATATATGGTGACCAGTATAACTTAAGAACCTGAAAAGAATCAACGATCGAAAGGATGCTACTTGCTAACTTTCTTACACCCACATTGGCCGAAGTCCGGGAACCAACTCAGTCAAAGGTGAGATGGCAGTGATCGGATGATCGGAAAAGGCGAACACTTTAGACCACTTGTGAATTCACTAACCCATCGACTAAAATTTTGTTCATTTGTTTGATTAGGACTGTTAACAATGTTTCAGTCATATCGCTACATTAATTCAACAGTTTCTCCACAATACATAATAGTTTACAAACATTGCATTTCAGCTCCTCCACCGATATAAGTAACACACACACACAATTATGCGGAGATATTTCCAAGGCTAATTATAGTTATCTACTGAGGATAAATTAATCTTTTACAATGTTACAGTTGTCAGGTATTTGGTGTATCATTGTATTTAATTTACACAAATAGCTAATTGTAAATGGGACTAAACTGTATAATACATTTTGGGCATCTCGACAAAACATCGCTTCAGGCGGAAAGACTGGATTGAAGTTTCTCGATTACACTACTGTCTTTGATAATGCACACATGTCTTCAAGTGAAAGTAAGGTTTAATTATTAATTATTTTATTATTCAACTTTGGAGAAACATTTTTACAAATGAGGCAACGTGTTTACTGTTCGAAAATTTGAACAATTGCATACTGACACGACGTTTCCTTCATAAAAAGACCTGTTTAAGTTATTGTACTATTTTCAAATAATTATTTGCATTCTGCATACTTTAAACTTGTTTGCCTATGGAAAGAACGTATTAAGCATGTACAAACGGAAAGATAATTAGTGTACAATGCATTACTGCCATTTTACATTTAATAAAGCATTCAATAATATGTACGCCAAGGAATGAAAGACGGAAAATAAATTAAGTAAGTAAAATCACGATATGTAACATTATGAATACCAACAACAACAAAATAACGGTATTTTATTATCTTGTGTAAAACTGTAAAATATTTTCTCGCTGACACAGAACGGTGACCCTAATTTGAAATGGAGGTTTTGCGATCTAAAACAGCAACGACATGCAACTCATAGATGTCAAATTATGTATCACACATAACCTTTAAACTGAGGTGTCTCAAAAAAGCGGCTGGCGGGCTGCCAACCGTATCACGTGTCCCACAAAATGATTGGTGTCACAAGGTGTTATGAGCAATAATAAAGGTGGTGCGGCCCTGGAGCCATCGAAGATGCCCTTTTGCGTTCCTCAGAGTGGTTTGAGTTTGTGATGCCTGATTTAACCTAACATTTTATAACCGCACAACATAATTGCCCTTATCACAACGCAAGCAAGATACTATCGATCGTACACTAATTATACGTAAGATTAATTCAAATGTAATAAATGAATTTTTAGATGTTTAACAACTATTATGAATATCTCAAAATACTTCAATTGTGTTTCGAACAGTTAACCGATTCCAAACACGTTGAGACAATTTTAGATCCACTGAATAGAGATTTCTTTTTTTCCATAATCCAACAGAAGCTATGAATTGTATTTATAAAATAAATGTTACTTTTGCACAGAAACGGGAATTAAAAATAGAGACACACGTATATGTTTCACTCGTAACCTGTAGAAACGTTGGTTGGATTGATAATAGGAATATTTTTATATCATCAAAGATTTGCACTTTCCACTGATTTAGAACAAACATATTTAGTTTATGGAAACTGCATCGCGAAATAATTTAGTTTTAGCATTTTAAAAGATTTGTCAGGATGAGAAACATGAAGCACGTGAATCATGATTTAACAGTGAAGCCGTTCTAAAATGATAAGTCTAATATATAACAGAAGTTGTAATTTACCACAGCAGGTTTCAGTGTGTTGTAGATACGGACACAAGCACACTTTGAAGAAGAAGAAAAAAACTAATACCGATAAGCATCAAACAAAAAAAAAGTTTCAGAAAGTAGTTTCCAGAACAGCTCGGAGAGAGGGAGAGTTGCACTAGTTCAAGAAGGTCTAGTTGTCGAGGAAACCAATTGTATATGGTAATTCATCCTCTCGCTTTAGTGAGAAAAGTTAATTGGTTAACTAATTGGGTTAATTTCGAAATATGTGTCTGTCTCAAATGACAATCCACCATGTATCCGTTCTTCGTAAATTCTAAAGACGATACACGCACATTTGAAAGAATTATGATGACTTGACGAAAAGAAATTCAATTACAAATAATGACTGCTTCATTGCTGGCCATTTTGAACAACTTATTTGCATTTGACGCTGCTGATATATTGGTTGTTCTCCGTATTTAAAATCCTGCTTCGTAAAACACCTGAAAATGTATTAATTAATATTTTTGTATCTTAATTATTCATAATGAATAAATTATTAAATATCAACATAAAACAAATAATAATAACAAAAAACAATTAAAAACACAACTAATATGCAAGACTTAACTGAATGATGATAGTAAGAACGATTTATTTTCTAAGTCAATTAAGAGACAAGAGAATAGTGCCAACCTACAAAACCAATACGTATATTAACTAATGTGGGAATTCGTGTATGTCCTTCTGCTTTAATCATGACTTATGATACAATGGGAATTATATTGGGTTAGAAGCCGACCTAACTTCGGTGTAGGTTTCGGTTTCGGCGCCGAAAGTTGGCAAATGGCTTATTTCGGCATAGTTTCTGTTTCGGTCAAAGCCATACAGTAAGCTTTCAGTTTGCTTTCAGTTTCAGCCGAAACTGATATTGAATTTCGGTCATCAGCCGAAGATCTATTTTAACTTTCTGAATGAAACGCTAGTGCTGCGTATATTACTCTGCTTGTCGTCCGCTCCGTCGGCGCTAGGCAATTTTACATTTAGTGAAGTCCTCTTACTGCAGGATCTGAACGATTACTTTTAGATTCGTTTTTAATTAGTGTATCATTGCATCATGACCCAGGCCTATTTAATAAGTCTTGTGTTCGGCATCTTCGGTTTTTCTTTCGGTTTCGGTTTCGGCCGAAGTTGTAGTTAAACTTTCGGATTCGGATTCGGTTTCGACCGAAAATCAATTTATAACTTTCGGTCTGGTTCCGTTTACGGCCGAAACCAGAAATTTAGTTTCGGTCTGCATCTACTTTCTGTAAAAGAAACATATATTTATATCCTTATAAGGTAGTGGAAAGGTTTTGATATGAATTCTTGTAGCCTGTCTAAATGACATCCGTAGTCTGATTTCCGTATCCATTTAGCAGGCTTGTCTCTAAAGACAGGTTCATGGCGAGCCAGACTAGATTTAGCTGTTAAAAATACATTAGCCTGTCTCTCTGTAAAGACGATTTCATAGCAAGACAGACTAAATGACCCCATATTTAGCTGATAAATACATTTGCAAGTCTATCTTCAAGAAAAAAAGTTAGCGATTTCCCACTATTTATATGAAATCAGAATTGTTTTTTTTTTCTTTCATAGATGACACCTCTGAGATGCAGTTTTGGGGTCTGTATAGAATCAAATATTGTTTTGCGTTGATTATGCCAAGGTCGATCCCTCGATTGCATCATCTGTTCGGTGGTTAACCTAGACGTACTTGGACTAAGACGTTATTTATTGTTGGATTTAAACATATTTAACTCATTGGAACATTAGTGACTAAATGGTAAAGGTTCTACAAACACACAGAATGCTTCATTTGTTTTCCTATATCTGTAAAGGTAAGACAAATAATTGATATTTGACTATAAATACAACGTTTAAACTAATTCTAGGTTTAACGTGGAAGTTATAATAATCATTCTTTCACACTTTTTAAACAAAATAAAATCGTTTCTTCTTTGCATTTTATAACAACCAAAACTAATGAACTGCAGGTTCAGCCGAATTTGTGAATCGCCATAAACGTCTCTTCAAAGTTGAAACCATGTCCCAGTTCAAATATTATATTGCGAACATCAGGGTGTGTTACGAATATTCTTACGATGTGGTACTGCCTGTATCAAGCGACCAGTTTTGTTCCGAAATATTTCTAGGGCAAGTGACGTAAACGTGATTGGCATGATAAATTCGCTTTGAGATAATATTAATAAAAACTGCAGCATGGCAAGATAAAAGGGTAAAGCATAATACAAGACCTATGCATTGAAACCAAATGAAACTTAGCAGAACACACTTTGTAATTGACGCGTGTAGATTTCAAACTAGATTACTACGAATATCTGCGTTTGTTAAAGGAATTCGTTATCACATGGACAGCATCTAACAGCTTCAGTGCTAGCTATGGAACATGGTGATACACAGTATCGTTAATACTTGCAGACTGTGCGAGTATTCCTCAACTACATTATTCCTAATATTTAAAAGAATAATATACAATATAATAGGTCCATTTAACATAACAAATGATAATAAAACAAGAAATCCTTTAAACTTGACAAACCGTTTGATGCATTATTAACAATATATCTAGTTATTCAACCGGGAAATTCGAAATATTTACTTTGTTCATTATACACTGTGTCATTAGTCGACGCAAGGAGTTCATTAATCGCAGTCGACATGATTGTCTTTCACTTATAAGAGAAAATAAATACAAGAAAGAACATCTGATTTTGAGTTAATATACTTGGGAATGGAAAATATTTTGTAATGTATTACCAGACGGCATAAGCCATTTGAAGTTTAATTAAGTATGCAAAATTACAGCGTTACAGGGATGATTCATTAATTTTGTCAACTGAACATATGTCTATCCTTGGAGTTAAGAATAGGATTAAACAGCTGGATAGGCTAAAATTTCACTCTGGCTGACAATATACAAAGCAATTTGTAAGTCGTCACATACCGATTTATAAAAGTAGAATATGTGTAAGCATGGGCAGCCAAGAGTATTCGGCCCTGACATAGCTACTGGCGTGTAAAGGTCTCACTGGACAGTTGTTTTGGCAAATTTTTGTCCGACAATGACCTAAAGCAGAACAATGATAATAATATTACATTAAAGACACAAATAAAAATGAACTTAGGATTTTTGTTGAAATTATGCTTGTAAGATTCTGAGTAATTAAAGTTAATTCCTCATGTAACTAGTGGCTCTTATACTGAATCAACTATGCCCCCAACCCCTCTTTTTTACACTCATTTTTTACAGAAAAGGGGTATTTTTAATATTTTCCCGTGACAAAAGAGCTCAAAGAATCAGTATGTGCCTTATACATGAATAAAGTTCACTAGTACTGTAACAAATCAGCATAATTTTCATCACCCCTCATCCATCTAGATTTTTAGATATTTACCTCTGTAGCAGACACACGTAAATACGCAAGCCAAGTCCGCGGCTCATTTGAAGCCAAAGTTAAGCATTTGATCTCCAGTGTACTAGTCTAACTGTGACAGGCAGTCCTTAACAAGTCAACCAGTTTCCAAGGCTGGCTCAAATCTAAATCTAACCCACATTACAGATTTAGCTTATGTGTGAAATGAAAAATGCTAGGATGGTGATAATTAGGCCCATGCCTTCTACCTTAAATATTAGGGAGGTATCAAAATGCGAAACTATCCAGTGAGACCTAAAGATGTATATGGAATCGCATCACAATTAATACTTCCAGTTCAGTACGAATGTAGTTCAATTCTTTTTTTAGAACAGTTTTTTCGCTCTCACTTTGGTGATGATGGAAGAGTTATATTGATACATTTTTGGTAGGCATTTAAAGGTAATTGTTTATTCTTGAGAATAGGAGCTCTGATAGTGGTTGTCTGTGTGTATTACGGTGATAGTGCACAGTGGGTAATAAACCCTTAGTGATGATCCGGAAGTGAAATGTGTGTTCTGTTTACATGCTGCTCTGTTTACAGTGCAGCCACTCAAAAAAATCCCCATCAACCCTTGACAAGATCTACACCGTGAAGTCATCTTTGGAGATATTTTAGATTAACATATGATTTGTGTCGATTGTCACACAGTGGAAAGGTCAGTACTGAGAAATATATGTAGAGAACATATAGTAAACCTAATTTTGATGTATGTTCATATGTAAGCAGTGGGAGCCGATGGTAACTCGCACTGACAGAGCCACAGGTCTATATAGACGGATAGGTGAAAATGTTCAGGAGAGAGTAATTCCTCCTGACAGAAATATGCAGATGGATAGATGTCTGTTTGTAAATATATTCAGTAGAGTGAAATTTGCCCTGATAGAGAGACAGCTTAGTCTAGGTATCTATACCAATAGACGTAGGTATATGCAGCTGCGAATAATTTACCATGAGAAACATCGATGCTTGTAGAGAACAAGAATGTACCGGAAAGAATAATTAGTTCTGACGGAGAGACGAAAAGATGTAGATGGTTACAAGTAAATGTTTTCACCACAAAGTAATTCCTTATGATAGAGCAACAATTGAATGTAGATGTTTAAGCAGAAATATTTCTCCATGATAGATAGAGAAAAGGGTATGTATATCATGAATAGGTGGAGCAGTCTCGGTATATCTTGCAGATGGACAGATAGACTAATACATATATACAGATACATGTAGATAAATTAATGTGTGTATACATATTGATGTGTGTATATAGATCAATATGTGTATGTGTGTGTGTGTGGATTTTAACGTAGCTTTAACAGCTGTTCATCATATCATAACAGTGGGGCCACATGCGCAAACATGTAGTATCATGTCCCACCGGTTTACATTGTCGTAACACCAAACCGACCAGAGGTAACACTAACTTATAAAAGCTGAACACCCATTTCCATAGGTCTATAGTAAGACTTGGATCGATCCGGCGACGCCGGCATCCGAGGCGGACGCTCGGAGTACATTGGCCAATGGAGCGGTCGATAAATTAACTGAAGTAGTTATGTTCAGCAGAGAATAATTCGCCATGAATGGGGGTATGTTGACCGAAATATTAAGTATGGTTAGTAAAAAGTTATTTGCCCTGTTACGATTCATTGGTCATAAACTAAGCCGTATTAATGAGGGAAATTAATACGTTTTGTACAATTCAACAATATTTCTCCTTCCTAGAATACAACTTGATAATTGAAACAAATTTACAGTATTGTAAATTAAAACTCAAATAGTCATACAAATCCTACCACAAGTCCAAAAACGTACAGTGTTCTGAATGAATTCCAGATTGTTCCGAATAAATTGCAATTTTTCATGTGCTTATGTGTCAATAGTCTTGAATTGCCAATCTGCCGATTGCCTTGATGTTTCACAAGGATATAATCCGAAATGTCCTTTATGAACATTCAATGCCCCTAAATTATTGCTTTAGTCCGAAAGGATAAAAACCACTTAGCAATTCTAATGAATAATTTAAATAAATCTTCTCAATTGCTAATTGAAACACAATTCAAACTGATTCCTCTAAGGATTTATATTGGCATAGAAATGAATAATTATGAATTAAATTACGATATAATACAATAGCTAGTATGTGGGTCCTTTTCCTATCAAATTCGTAAAAGACATGCTTCCAGAACATTCGTAATTTTTAATTAACGCTTGACCTTGAACTTAACATCTGTAAACATGTTTGATTCTCTGTGTGTGTGTATGTGTATGTGTGTGTGTGTGTATGCGTGCGTGTGTGTGGTTTTGGATTTTAAACGTAGCTTTAACAATATTTCAGTCATATTGCTACAAAGTCTGCAGTTTTGTAGTTATAGTGATGCCTAACACTGGGGCATAATTACACAAACATGAAGTATGATGTCCAATCCACTCACATTATCCTAAACCAGGCCGACCAGTCCTAACACTAACCTTTTAATGCTGAGCGCCAAGCGAGGTGGCTGTAAGTACTATTTTCATACGTCTTTGGTGTGACTCGGATAGAGGTTCTAACCACGTCCTCTCACATTAGAGGCGGACGCTCTAACCACAAGGCCGTCGGAAAGGTCGTATATAGACTGATATATGCAGATATGCTCAGGAGACGGTAATACAAATTGAGAGATAAATGGTTGCATTTAGATGTGTAGATCAAATTATAATCAGTAAAGAATTATTAGCCATAGTGCAGAGACGGATGCATCTAGATGAATAATATAAAGATTGGTGTGAGTATGTTCATCAGAGGCTAATTCGTCTTGGTAGAGAAACAGATGCATGTAGGTTGATAAATGTATATGAGGTGCCAATATGTTCGACACAGAATAATTCGACTAGCATCAGCTTTAAGTAGTTACATCGGTTAAGTTCAACGGATTAATTAACGTGAAAGAGATACTGATGTGTGTTGATAGCTAGATACATGGCTGCAAATATATCAATCAGAGAATATGTCGCCCTGATGGACACACACGTGCATATATGAATATAAGAGTATGTTTCAGCGTGTACGGCTGAAAGTAATATGACAGAGAGACAGATGGTGATTCATCAATGGATAGGTGGATAGTAGACGCATTCTACCATGTTATGTTATATTACATTATATTATATTATATTATATTATATTATATTATATTATATTATATTATATTATGTTATGTTATGTTATGTTATGTTATGTTATGTTATGTTATGTTATGTTATGTTATGTTATGTTATGTTATGTTATGTTATGCTATGCAATGCTATGCAATGCTATGCTATGCTATGCTATGCTATGCTATGCTATGCTATGCTATGCTATGTTATGTTATGTTATGTTATGTTATGTTATGTTATGTTATGTTCTGGCATGGCATGGCATGGCATGGCACGGCACGGCACGACACGGCACACACGTCGCGTCGCGTCGCGTCGCGTCGCGTCACATCACATCACATCACATCACATCACATCACATCACATCCATTACATTACATTACATTACATTACATTACATTATATAGATAGATAGATAGATAGATAGATAGATAGATAGATAGATAGATAGATAGATAGATAGATAGATAGATAGTGTACAAAGGAGGACATAATATAACACAAAACGACCGAAGTTGTAAAACGTTAAATTAATTTCATGGTTAATTTTAAAAGATTAAATCATTAAAACTTTACTCTTTCATATATGCTCTTTACTGCATGCATAGTAAAATGTTCATCCAGATGTTTACTGCGACTCTACAATCGTTTTGTCCAAATAGTGCGCACGTGTTTCGCCTAAATATAGTTTTATTTTGTATTTTTTTTTTCTTTTGTTTCTTTCGTTTATTGCTGCTATTCTTTTTTTTTTTTTAATTTTCGTTTGTTTTCTTTGATGACGTTCTTTCTGTCGTTTTTTTTTTGTTTGTTTTTAATAGGAGTGTGTCCAGGAAAGTTTTTCTTTTCTGTTTTATTCTTCTTTCTTTTTGCTTGTTTTTCTTGCTGTTGTTCTTTTATTAGTTTAATTTTCGTTTGTATTCTTCGAGGGTGTTCAATGTGTTAGTGGTTGGTTGGTTGTTTTTAATACGAGTGGGTTGAGGAACATTACAAACATTTTTGCACTACATAAAGAAAGTTTTGTGTGATCAGACATATAATAATAATTAATATTACATTTCTGCCTGCTTCGATGATCGTCGCAATAGATGAAGTAATTAGCAAATCAGTCATTTTCCATCCATGAAATTTACACAGACCAAACCGGGTTTTCAATTGATCTTTTGGAGGGACATACTTTCAAAAGATAGATAGACAGAGACACAAATACACTGAAAGAGAAGCTGATATACACGGACACAATTTATCAATAATGTCGTCAGGTTACCCGTTTACTGCTGAAAATGGGTTTTAATATTCTTTTGCTATCAAAATTGTCAAAAGTCTGTAAACGTCGTTAAAATCGATATTGTACTCATTCACAGTCAGTGCATTAATTTCTCAATGTGTAGACTATAACCATTAAATATTAAGTACGACTCTGACGAAAAAACCTGCAACTTGCATAGCTATTTCGTTATTTTGGCACTCTCGTCAGTGCGGAAATTACTCATGATGTGCCTCTTATAAACCAATTTCTCTCTGAACCTAATAGCTGTATTTATCTGGCTCTGTTGTAATGTTAGTGTGCCAAATTATATCTATACATTTAATATCTTATCTTCCTCTGTTATCTGCAACATTATTTATGACAATTTTATACTTCATCAATTCTGTCTTATATGTCACGTATTTTAAACCTTTTCTGTGATACAAAGGTTATATAGTGCGGTATGTGCCCATGATATTATATGATATAAAACTGTTTCTAAATATTGAATCACCCTGTTACCAGAACGGCAATATAGTCTCCTTAGTTATGCTTACGTACTTTACATATGCACCCCACGATACCATTGTATTAAAAACAACATATGGTTTAATGCAGCTTCGTCCATGTTTTCACATGATTGATCTCCGGAGCTAACCTGTTATATGGCATTTATATTATAGTATTGCCCATCGAGTTGGACCTAGACTTTCCCAATATTAGCATATTAAAGATTCCTTCAGCGCGATTCTTTTTTATAATTGGCCAGATAGGAAGGAGACGGAACTAAAGACACGACTAAGACAACTACTAAGTATGGATGGATTCGAATGACAAGATAGAGAATAAAATGTCCACCTGTTCAAACTAGCGCCGAAACATGATTTTGGAAAGCATATTCGTGTCAGTAAAATTGAGGGCTGGAGAGCTCTATTTACAGTTTCATTAACCAGTAGCTTGAATTAGACTTTGTATTTAAAAACATTCTAGTAATGCTCTTCAGCTGATTTAACTCATCAATATCATCCTTTGAGTATACCCATAGATGGTCGTAATTGTAACACGAATTCGCCATAAATTATTACTAACAATCGGCATAAAGAGATTTATAATCCATGTAAATGAACGCCGAAACAACAAACCATATGTTAAGATTATTTGAAGTGGGGATTTATTGATCAGGAAGCCATATCACTGTGCACATTTTCATAGCAAATGTGAGATGGTATTAGTATACACATGAAAGAAGAACATGTTATGTCCTTCATTAAAGTTATTATCATAAATGCGGAAATTAATTAATTTGCGCTTGCGATTTATTTATGTACTTGAATTAGTTTAAATAATATTATAACATTGCAAGTTATAATTTGTAAATGGATAAAAAATAAGCTTTTAAAAAAAACTTGCAACTTCATTTTAATTATACTAATCAAAATGTAAGGGCGATTAGAAATTAATGAACGCAATAAATGGAACATTAAGTATTGTGTAATATATAGTGAAAATTAATTAATGATGTGCATCACCTCTTTATGTTCCTTCCATGATATATTATTAGTATCAGCTCCCATGCAGACGCTGTTAATTTCGTATACGAATATTATTTTCCGTCATGGAGCTAATAATTTTAGAGCGATTGATTATTTACAGCGAGCGAGATATTAACTGGCGAGTTTTATTTTCGCACAACCTCTATATTAATTTGAAATCGATTATATTTTTACCTGCACGCGAGATAAAATTTTCTCGAGCACATTTTAATTCACGTGGCAGTATCTGTTTGCGTACGCAAGTTAATAATTTCGGAGCTTTGCAACTGGTGTACGAAATAAGATTTTTCACGTAAGCACAGAAGAATATAATGTTGCTTACAGAAATTTCAGATTGCTTTACGAACATTATCATTATAAATTTTAAGCATTCAAGAAACACTTTACTAAATGTATGGAAACATGGGAGTCAGTCTGGAAATGGATGAATTTAAAAGAGAGTATATATGGGTTTGGCTGGACAAGATTAGTCGATTATGAAAGTAATTGTCTTAGAAAAGGGATCTTTCGAGAGCTTATCCTAATTGTAATTACAAGAATAGAGTCATTGTTGTAGTCATGGACTTTCGGTCTTTTTATCAGTCTTGAGTTTAGAACACTCATTTCTGGAAGTAGCAGGGGCCCCGAGTGACCGAGTGGTCTAATGCGCTATCCCTTACGGATCACTGCCATTTCACCTCTGTCTGCGTGGGATCGAGTCTAAGATTTGGCTAATGTAGTTATGTGAGATATCTTGCCAGTAGCTTCTCGTGGGTCGGTGGTTCTTTCCAGGGGTTGTCCTGGGTTCTTCCTCCACCAATAATACTGGCCGCCATGTATAGCCTGTCGTGTGCTGAAAAATGGCGTTAAACTCTACAACAACAACAACTGGAAGTAGCACATGACTCTTTGGTTTGGAATTGAAAGCACCTTTTGAAAACACATGTAGGTTCAGACAATGCCGTGGCTCATACTCTTTCTCGACAAAGAAGCTGTCATCCAGGTTTCATCTAAACTGATAAATTTAGATTTAAGCAAGAGCACTCAGATATTAAAAGTTATTGAATTTTCATTATCATGGTGTTTGCACATGTTTACTATGAAAACCAAATTAGTCATTTAACAACACCATCTAGTACAGATGAATAAAAAGGTACTCACGGAAATTTAATATTGCTTTGCAAACATTATCCTAGTAACGTACGCAAATTTTGACGAACGTGATACCGTTTCCATTATATCTTTTTTCATAGACAATGGTTGTACAAAGCGTTAATTGCTCTCATGTTGATGGAATCAAATTATTCCAATAGTGAATTGATGTCAACAAAAGTAATATCGTGACATCCCAATGGAGAACCGTACTCGACAGGATATGCTAAATGACGACCTCAACAAATCAATGCCCCATTTAATAAGGGCGTATTACATGATTCGTTATCAACAAAACACAAGCTAATGCATCTCACAAAAGTAATTTGTCATTTTTTTATCGACATTTTTATTGCCATGAATTATCTGTACAATATGTCGTTGATAATTACACGCAACACTGATTAAGCATCACCTAGATTTATCAAGCGTCTAAAACTAGGGCACATACAAGTAATTTAAAACATAATTTATCTCATACGCGGTCATAATTTATCTCATACGCGGTCATAATCGGGTACGTTCTATTTCGTATGTCTGATTTCCATCAACTCTGTTTGTGCTTGATTCAATTGTTTTCTTATTATTTGAATTTTTTTATCACATGGTCCACTGATATAAAACTCTAATAAGTATTTCCTTTTTATTCCATATTTTCTTTCTTATAAAAGTAATAGAAATATATTTGTTATTTATTCCCATCAGCAATATTTCCATATATATAATTAATCATTTACATTACGATGTTAAGCAGAATATTATGTGCTGCAACATTCAGATCTGTTACAAGTTGTAATGTATCTCTAACTAGGTTAATGATTTAAATCATTAAGATAAATCAAAATTTCTCTGTGATTGACTTAATCTATGCTTTCCACTGTTACGTAATACATTTACGGCTAAGTATTCTGTTCTATAACATATGTTTGTATAAACCATAATAAAATCAATCCTGGCTCATTTCAACCACCACCAAATATATATCAAAGTCAACTTCCACCAAATGTATATATTAAAGTCAACTTCCACCAACTATATGCTAAATTCAACTTCCACCAAATATATATTAAAGTCAACTTCCACCAAATATATAGTAAGGTTAACTTCCACCAAATATATATTAAAGTCAATTTCCACCAAATCTATATATTAAAGTCAACCTCCACTAACTATATGCTAAATTAAACTTCCATCAAATATATATGAAAAGTCAACTTCCACCAAATATATGTTAAACCAAATATATATTAAAGTCAACTTCCACCAAATATATATTAAAGTCAACTTCCACCAAATATATACGAAAGTCAAATTACACCAAATATATATTAAAAGCCAACTTCCACAAAATATATGTTAAAAACCAATTTCCACCAAATATATCTTAAAAGTCATCTTCCACCAAATATTTATTAAAGTCAACATCCACCAAATAAACCAAATATATATTAAAGTCAAAATAAACCAACTATATGCTAAATTCAACTTCCGCCAATATATGTTAATTTCAGCTTCTACACACTATATATTAAATTCAACTTCTACACATTATACATTAAATTCAATTTCTACACACTATACATTAAATTCAATTTAAATACACTATATATTAAATTCAATTTCTACACACTATACATTAAATTCAATTTCTACACACTATATATTGAATTCAACTTCTACACACTATATATTAAATTCAACTTCCACACACTATACATTAAATTCAATTTCTACACACTAGATTTTGAATATATTATATTCAACTTCTACACACAATACATCAAATTCAACTTCTACACATATACATTAAATTCAATTTCTACACACTATATATTGAATTCAACTTCTACACACTATATATTAAATTCAACTTCTACACACTATATAAAAAATTCAACTTCTACACACTATATATAAAATTCAACTTCTACACACTATATATAAAATTCAACTTCTACACACTATACATTAAATTCAACTTCTACACAATATATATATATATATATTAAATTCAACTTCTACACACTATATATAAAATTTAACTTCTACACACTATATATTAAATTCAACTTCTACACAATATATATATTAAATTCAACTTCTACACACTATATATAAAATTTAACTTCTGCACACTATATATTAAATTCAACTTCTACACAATATATATTAAATTCAGCTCTGAAACTACATTGGATACAGCTTCTCTTACGTAACTTGTCAGCGACACGTCCCATATTACTACGTATGTAGCTTTAACAATTTTTCAGTCATATCGCTACGTCTATAGTGTGGTCGATTATAGTGATGTCTAGCAATGGGGCATCGTGACACAGACATGTAGCATATTGTCCCAATAAGGTCACATTATCCTGATACCAAGCCAACCAGTCTTAACACTAACCTCTTGCTGCTAAGCACCAAGCGTTGCAGATGTTAGTACCATTTATGTACGTCTTCGTCTGCCTGACTTGTCCAGGGTTTGAACCCGCGACCTCCCGCATCTGAGGCATATGCTCTAACCAATAGCCCACCAGATGTCTGGTTGAAATGTTGTTTACCGCATATTATATTATACGTTTTAGTATAGGACTTTCTAAATTTAACCGTATAACTGATAATTTAAACATGACAAAATTAATGTACACAAACACCCTTTGATGCGTGCATCCATTCATTTATCCATATATCCATCCATCCATTCATCCATCCATCCATCCACCCACCCATCCATCCATCCATCCATCCATCCATCCATAATTGCACACACACACACGCATACGTACGTACATCCATCCATCCATCCATCCATCCATCCATCCATCCATCCATCCATCCATCCATCCATACATACATACATACATACATACATACATACATACATACATACATACATACATACATACATACATACATACATACATACATACATACATACATCCTGAAACATTCACATTATTTGAAACAGACAAATTACGCTATGCATAGGAAGAATGTTTTATTATTCGATTTTGCGGCTACTGTTCTTTCACATTTGTGATATAAGATCTCAAATTTGTCTGGTTTTCCTTTCTTTTACATTTTCGTTGTTGGTTCCATTGACGTACCATGTCAAGTCGATACACTGATCAAATAGTACTCGTTTTAACAGACCGAAATAAAAATAACAGCAATATGAACAATCACTGAAATTTCATGTCCCCACTTTGGATATCCCATGGCCCACTTTCGTTTCCTACTGATATCTTTCCTTGCCACCTTCCACATTAACTTATTCGTCACTGACTGTGTGACAAACAATTTCTATAAAATCCGATATACTATAAGGATCTCAAATGCTTCAATATCAATTAGCGTAAATCTCTAACAATACTGCATATTTTGCCAACTACTGTGTGACTTCTCTCATATTGTACAAATTCAATCTATTCTTAATATTGCTTTTGGTGTTTTACTTGTTCTCAATACGGTCGTCTTTGGTCATTTTATTGCTTCTCTGTGATTCAGTTGTGGATTCGTGTTCATTATTTATTTCATCAAACACTTATTACATTTCTTCGTTTAGGATACTCGACTTTTCCATAAAATATAATAAACTATCCACTTTCTTCAAAAAGAGGTTTACAACCCGATGCTTCTTTCCATCCATTATCGAGTTAATGTATATATCAAGCTATCAAAAGTTTTTAACATACTGCCAGTGTCTAGAGAATTTCACTCAACTGGTGAAGTAAGTCCCAATCTGTCGGGGTTAGTGTTTCATAATGAGACATTATCATTCTAAGCTGTAAAAGCGACATATTCAGTACACAGATTTGATTGAGGCACTAGTGCAGAACAAATTACTGTTGTGTAACAATACTCATTATCAGCAGCTTATGGACAGTGCAAAATGGATGAATGGTTTATACGCATTTTGGACAATATGATAATGCTGAACATTCTACAGATAACAGAATTATGTAGAGTGTTGCCTGTCAGTTTGATCAGTGTGTCTGCAGCAAGATGCACTTTTTTGTATGTTCTGCAAATGGACGGCTTCTTCGAGCAGTCTCTAAAACTAACCTTGCAATTTCAAGTATTGTATTACTCGGTAGCCCCTAACGTTTTCTTCTTAATTTAAACAGTACTAAGGTTATTTCTCTAACTATGTTCATATAACTTTGAACTTCATACAACAATACGACAATCTATTTTACAATATTTACATTCAGTTTTATGTTACAAATAGGCGTGTCTAACAAGAACCATATTCCGATGATAACATGATAGTTTTGTCTTGTATTTATTGTAGTATAACGGTTGGGCAAGAACATAAACGTTACTTTTGGTAAGTTTACAAAATTCGTAAAAGGTTATCTAGTTCGGAACGATTATTCTGCAATCTCAGCCAATATGTAAAACCCAAGAAGTATCTTAAAATCTTCAGAATATAATCTGTATTTCCGTAACTTGATTGAAATTGGTTTAAATGCTGATGTTGCGCCAACTTCCGGATGTTGCTATTATCGCTGACATGCGTTTGTAGGATATTGAATTTGTCTGCTATTGAGGATAAAATAGAGACTTCCCAAGATATAATTGTCTTCAGACAGAAAGGAATTCCGGTCTGTCTCTGTAGATAAATGCGTCTCGCAATCTCGAGGCGTATTCATCAAGATCACTGTTGAAATCTACCAACATTCGCAAAGGTTACATTATCTATATTTATTAAATCACGAATCATATGAATCAAATAGGTCACATGTCGGCACTTTCATAGATAAATTTCGATTTCAGGCCTACAGTTTTGGGGAAACTTTCATATTCCGCTTTGGCTAGCAAATAACTATACCAGAATGGGAATATTAATTATAGCAATAGCATGGCCCTGTTGCAAATCTGTTAAGGAAATAATAGTACATTTATCCGGACATTCAAACGTTGTTTTTTTTTAATCAGTCGATCCTCATAGTTTATACATAAAGCATCCAAATTACCGGTCTAAAATTTGGAAAGATAAAATATAAAATGCTGTGCACTCTTCAAAAGACCAAACATAGCACATTTATATATCTATTCAATGACAGATCCCCGAAAGTAAATTGATGGTGTAATACAATGACAAATCCCCGAAAGTAAATTGATGGTGTAACACATTGACAAATCCCCGAAAGTAAATTGATTTTGTAACACATTGACAGATCCCCGAAAGCAAATTGATGGTGTAACACAATGACAAATCCCCGAAAGTAAATTGATGGTGTAGCACAATGACAGATCCCCGAAAGTAAATTGATGATGGTGTAGCACAATGACAGATCCCCGAAAGTAAATTGATGGTGTAACACAATAACAGATCCCCAAAAGTACATTGATAATATGGATGGCGTAACATAATGACAGATCCCCTAAAACAAACAAATTAATGGTGTAATACATTTACAGTTCCCTAAAAGTAAATTGAAAATCTAGATGGCGTAACACATTGAACAAAAATGCATCTTGGACTTTTAGTCGTTGTAACAATAATGGCGTCTGAACGAAGAATCTTCAGCCTAATAGCGATCTACCATCGTCAGGGAGTAGAGTCATATCTAATACACTAAAGCTTCAGCTGAAAAATTAATATATTATAGTTAATAGGTCAAACAAGTTAACACAAACAGGAATTACCGTAAATTCCAATTATCGAACACCAAAACATTTTCGAAAATCTTATATTCATTTTTGTAAAACAAATAAAAATCGCGCTAAAATCATCTTCTAAATGAATTTCCACAATCTATTAAACTGTAAACATTTTGGATTGGGGAAATGTTTATTCAATATCCAATCAATATACAATCAATATCCAATCAATATTCAATCATCATTATTATTGATATGCTTTGTATAGAATATTTCACTATTGAACTCTCCAAGTATACATCTATCGACCTATAACTATATAACCAAATCGGTTCACTAGATTAGTAACATCATTTTAAACGGCTTATTAATCTCTCATAACATTTACAAAACATTGACTTCTAATCAAGCTGACTGAACAAAAAAGCAAAAAAATATTTCATCGTATTATTGCCACGCCATTCCATTTCCAATCAATACAATTATTAGTGTCTTCACTCTATTAATTTTTATGATGTTCGAGTGTGTTCATTTTTATCTTTATATGTTGGCTCGGTATTTATTTTGTCATTTATCAACAATTATAGTTCCAACGATAACTTTGTCGATACTAGTATCGATGCACTATTCATTTGACCTAGAAACAGCATTAGACGCTGCCGCAGTATCCAATCAAAGTTTGCGACCTTAATATTATATTCAGTTTAAGAATCATGATAATGTGTTTGCTTTGGTTCATTGTTTGTTAGCTTGTAAAGGGATGATATATTTTTGTTTGCTTCATTTATCTTGTTTCAGCTTTCACATAATCTCCTCCTTTGCTTAACACTCCCAAATGATGCGGTAAACGTCGATAACCAACGTAAGCACATTTCTGATCAATGTTGTTTCTATTAAAAATAAAAAGCAAAAAATACACCATCTAATTTTTAGATTCAATTTAATGTTACCATGGTTAGAACGCCCATCTAAAACGCTATCTTTCGTTAATTCTTTTCCAGGCTTCGTGCATCGTTTAAATTTGTTGGCTTTCTTGGCGTTTGTTGTTGTTTTTATTTTTGGTTTTATTCAATCTGTTTTTGTTTGTTTCTTTGTTTGTTTTATTTTAATACTAGAAAGAGGTACATTAAAGCAGAGATATTATTCCAATTGTTTACCTCTGAAAATTCCTCTATCATGGGAGAACGGAACACAATTGCATGTGTTATGTATATTTAATCTGCTATTTCTTTTATTTTCAATCTTATATATATATATATATATATATATATATATATATATATATATATATATATATATATATTAAAAATAAAAGAAATAGGATATATATATATATATATATATATATATATATATATATATATATATATATATATATATATATATATAACTGCTTTATCTGTAAGTTCCTTTTCTTAATGATTATAGAGATTGTATAATTTTAATTTTTATATGACCTTGTCTAAGCAACGTCTTCTGTGTACATCCCCTATGGATGTTGATGTTGTTTTGGTTTGAAAAGACAAAGTGTGTGTTGGGTATTGAGATCATTATTAAAAATGGCAAACATTGTTCAGAATGGGACATTGGATTATATTATTACGATTCTGCTGTATATATATATATATATATATATATATATATATATATATATATATATATATATATATATATTCCATTAAGCCATTTCTGCAAATTTAATACACTTATTCGTTCGATAGTGAATGTAAAACGTATGCAGTTAGATTAAATTTTATACACCCAATATAAGGCAGAGAGTATTATGATGTCCGGTCGTCTGCCATATCCCTATCCGTCTGTGGGTCACCAATTTGTTTAGACTCAATAACAGCAAATGTCCACCAACTACAATTAAGAAACTATAGGAATTCACGGAAAAAAACTCTCTCGTTGTAGATCAAAAGATGAAGGTTAATGCGACTTATAGCCAAAGATTTAAATTAAATTAATCGATGCGTTGTATAAACTTTACCACATGCAATGTTGCATAAAAATGACATTTTGTACCAAACGCAATGAAGAAGTAATGATTTACCTAGGCTGATTTTCTTGCCTAAGTCGAAATGAATTTTTTTTGTCAGTACTTCAGCCACATAAAGCTGCTGGCAACAAGCTAACACGTTACAACTTTTAAATTATGGAATATTTGCTGTGTCTATTTTCACACTGATAAAACAAAGTTTATGAAATTGAATCCAAGTCGAGATGTGGGGACATTAGGACATCTAAGAAGGGTTACATAACGCAGTTATGTGAGCCAAATTATTGAGGTCAGTTTAACTTCACATTATATAATGATGGTGAGGAAGTCAGACTTTACGCAGGCATGAATATAACATTTGATCATGGAGTTCCGCGATGATTTTCCACAACATGAGAGTCCAACCTCAGACATAAACACGATGGGTATGGGTCATTTTCAAAGGAATAATGAAAGGTTGCACTAAAAATGTAACTTTTAAGTTTAAAGAATATCGCATTAGGAATACGAAAATCTCTTAAACAGCTTTTCTTTTCAATTATTTCCGTGCTGAGCATTTCATTAAATTGATCATAGTTTCTCTTAAACAATGATTTTGGAACGGGTCAATGTTCTAGAGACTGAAAAAATATTTTATTGCAAGTGCAAAACCCAATATAATGCACATGGCATACTGAGATCATATATACGTCATCAACTAAAGTGCAAAGTATTTCATATTTTCTCACTCTGTTTTCAAGGAAAGTTTCATGGTGTGCATAATGAAATTAAATGTACTTGTTTTATCTCTCGTTGAGTAGCCCATTTGTAATCAGTGAAGTAACATGTCTTTCATAATCACGTTTATGGTATCAATGATAACACATTTTGCAACGTATTACTCATGGATACTACGTTTATAAAGATATAAAGATGGACGGATGGAAGGATTGACAGACGGACGGAGCGACAGAAAGACATACAGTCAGTCAAACAGATAGATAGATATATAGGTAGATAGATAGATATAAAGATAGACAGATAGATAGACAGATTGAGTATATATATATATATATATATATATATATATATATATATATATATATATATATATATATATATATATATATATATATATATATATATATATATATATTGGTATAAGGGTGCTAACTTTTATTAAATATAGGTTAAACATTGATAATATTATTACATAATTTCTCATTTTTAGACCTGAAAATGAAAAAAATTTTGCTTGACCCCCATTTTATACACATGTATCTCTATATTATTACAGAATTAGCACATCATTTATGAAATATGTATGCAAAGATTTCTTCACTGCATTTTTCAAGGATGTTGAATTTGATAAATTTATTCAAAATCATGGGATCTAAACTAACTACTTCCTTTATGTTACCAGATAATAGTATTTAAAGTGTTTGCATTTATAGTAAGGGTTTCTATAATAATATCGGTATAATGGCGAGTTTCATTTCTTAATTATGAAAATATACAAAAAAATAATCGGTCAGTTAAAACTAGTTTAAATGCATTTTAGTGTACTGAGAGAATATATAAACTAACATTTGTTAATGTATCCTGCAAACAAAGACATCAACTCGTTTTCTAAAGAAGCAGCCGTTCGTACTGTTTTAATTAAAGTTAAAAATGTTTTCTTTGAAAGTTTATTAAATGTCCAAACAAAAAAATACTACTATCGCACCCTTATGTTTTTCGCCATTACAAATATATCTTTATTTTATAAGTTAATGATGAAATATTTGAACATATTTTTTTTCCTTCAAAATATGTATAATGAATAAGCTGTTTCGCTCCCTCACCATATTTCTTTTAGGTCTTCGAGTTCACTGAGCATATCAATATAGCATGAATGGTATTTGATGGCACATGTAGGGAATTTACAGAATTTGGTGAAATAGGTAGAGAATTTTCAATGATATTTGATAGAATAGGTAGAGCGTGCACGATATTTGATGGAATATGTGGTAATTTACAACTTTTTTGGGAATAGGTAGAGCATGCATGATATTTGATTCGATTGAAATGGAAATTCCAATGGTAGTTTTATTGGTGGAGAGCTCCAATGATATTTTCGGGACTTATTAGGGAATGTGCAGTGATCATTGTTGGAATAGATAGGACGTATATGATATTTTGAATGAATAGGCTGGGAATTTCCAATCTTACTGTATATTTCTTACATTCAATAGTAAAGGCAAAGTAGAACCCAGACAAAAGCGAGTGATCAACGGACCATGTCAGTCTTAAGTCTACTGTGCATTCTGAAACAGGAAGTATGTTCGAAGCTTGGTGGCATTTACTGTCGTTATGATGTTCGTGTATTTATGCAGATAAACAATACAATGTGAACAATGACCTGTACCTTTAACATTTCATGCTTTGGAAGTTTGTTTTATTTAGAGACACTATAATACTAATACACTTGTAATCTAGGTTAGGGAGCAACATAAGTACCCATCAAAACACATAATCTTAAGGTGTAATTTAATTTAAGTAATTTCTAATAGATTTTAATCTCATCGGACAGTCTTGATCGGCTTATTGGCGAATATATATCCCTATTTTAAAACAGCATGTGCTCTTACACGAATAGCTGTAAATAGCCATAACAGATGCTAATAATTTCCCACAGGGTGTTCATAAAATGACAAATTAGAGAACTTCAATCCCTAAGTTGACGGTAAAATATCAGATTTACATATATTCTTGGAAACAAATCAGTTTCACATGACCGACATGTCATTTCATGTTATTATATTTCCGATCACACTTATCGCTGTAAATATATATTACATTTTATTGTACTTCGGGGAGAAGAAAAATGCCCAAAAATATGAATATCAAAAAGATAACCTAATTTGACTAGATACAATAGGGAAATCTAAATCAGACAGGCTAACGGGAAAAAGGATGAGGACCAAACGCTTCACTTTCTACTCATACACGTTACATTTTAACACATAATTTTAAGATCTAGACATCAAAATCAACGGCATAATGAATCGATTATTCATGCGTGGCTGAACGATGGAGTTTCTATTTTTGATTAGAAAAATCCCATAATTCTGTTTTACATGTTTTGTAAAATAAACAATGTCCTAAATGAAATTACAATGCATTTTGTCGAGTTACCTTTGCAAATGCAATTTAAATGACTGGCAAATATATGCACCTACCTACCTACCTACTTACTCATGCATGCATACATACATACATACATACATACATACATACATACATACATACATACATACATACATACATACATACATACATACATACATACATACATACATACATACATACATACATACATACATACATACATACATACATACATATATATATATATATATATATATATATATATATATATATATATATATATATATATATATATAATACAAATAAATATGCACTGGATCCAGCACAAAGTCGAGTGCGGCACGGATTTTAAAATTTATTATTATTAGAATCAAAGCAAAAAACTGTCAATGAACAGTGCAAAATCAGCAACTAACCAGCCTCAGAGCTCTCAACTCTAAACTAGTCTGTTTCAAAGGCAAATACGAAGGCTAGACAACCAAACATACCTCATACAAAACACATTGAGGTTACAAAGTTTGACATGGTTATTTCTACAGGAATCAAAGATTGAAATGTCGAAGTTTCAACTAGTTGGATTTAACTTAATACTGATGCTGAAAACTATTTTATATTGACCGAGAAATCGATGAGCCATATCACCATAATAATTATGTTGTTTTCTTTAAATGTGCGTACCCGCAAATTTATATACAGGATATTTCATAGTTTTACTAGTTATTATAGATTAATGGGTGACTAATTAGAAATGTAAAGAATTATCTAAATAAAAATGTGCCGGATGCAAAAGGAAGATGATTATATTTGTGCATGGCTGCTTTTGTCTAGTCATCTTGGTTTAAACAGCTTGCTTTTAATGTTTCTTTTCTTTCTGGTATCAGAACTCAAGTTTGGGCTGTGATCAATTGACATATGTTTTACCTCATGTAACGTGTGGGCACGGGAAGAGAGGTGTTCTGCCATTGAACTTCTGCACTGCGTCTTTGTCATACAATCCAATCTTTGATGATGGATCCTTTCATGTAACTTTTCATTTTCTATGACATACTGATTGCTGCAGATTTTTAGCATAGGCGACCTAAAGGGCTAAAGAAAGGAACCGCTAAAACCTAATCAAAAATATAGAGATTGAAAAGGTTGTTACGCTTCTTTTGTTTCTTTTAGCTGATGTTTCGATTAAATTATATTTTACTCTACAAGTTACTGTTCTCAACTTTGGTTAGTCCTATTATTGCTGATTGTGCTTCATTGTTGTTCACAGCGGCAATTCTCTCGTTAGTCCGGTTAGAGGCTTCTCCCAAATAACGCCAGAGCAAAATGGGGCACACACAGTAGAAAAAGTAAAAGATAATAACAGTGGATTTGATTTTGGTTAATACAGCTGAGAACAAATAAGAAGTTGTTCTTATGAAGATTTTGCTTTAAAGGCGTTTCCTGATTAGCCATATGAAAATGATGGATATCTGCTGCTACTTTAGTGTATTTGTTCACGAGGCCAAAACATTAGTAGGCACAATGGAAATGTTTAATACATTTTTGGGAGAAGTATTTTTATTTTGTTATTTAGATGCAACATTTTAATAGAAGCTATACATATTTGTTCAGTTCAGTGAAGTTTCACTCGTTTCCTCTGTCTGACTGGGTTACAGTCTCGGGCTCGGTAAACGTGGGTATGTGAAACAGCACGTCAGTAGCTTCCCGTGGGTCATTGGTTGTTCCTAGGATTTTTTTCCGGTTATTCCTCCACCAGAAATACTTGCCGCCATATATAGCATATCATATCCTGGAAAATGACCTTGAACCCAAAATAGCTGCAGTAAATTTCTAGTATGATTCACTAGGTGGATTATACATTATAAACAGTGTTTTATAGATACATATTCAATAAATAAAAGCAAATCTCCATTCGTCCACCTCTAATTGATCGATGTTACGATATTGTACAATTCCTTTTGTTTACTAAATACATGTACTCGGGTTTTATTTTTGTGGTGTGTATACAACGATACCCGTGGATGATCTATGTATATTGTACAATATTTAAAAACTGTGAGTTCGGTTTTTCCTATACGGCATGCGCGAATTGCTTTCGATGGGAAGAACCGAATACTTCCAGCGCACATACGTATGTGGTATCGTCTGTGTATAAAAGCATTACTTTAATACTAAACAGTTACATTACATAACGTTTTGTCACTGAGTTCTCCACTTTAAAGTCTTGCAGATTTTCAGCTGTATAGGTACGTGAGTTATTTATTAATTTCTTGTGTATAAGTTGTAAGAATTTTGTGTATTTTCTATGTAGCTTCAGCTTACGTAGTATAATACAAAATATTTTTTTTTCTTTTTTGTGACTTAACAAAATAGTTGTATTAGCATTATAAAGTTGCATTTTTAAGAAACGTTTAGTATCGTAGGATTCGTAACTTGCACGGTTAGATTCACTTTAGGACTTGTGCATTGTTTTGTAATTATTTTTTCGATAGTGTAATCTATATAGCTTATCGTAAATAACGTCGTTACGTTTTATCGTATATGCCCGTATCATGCAAGTTATACTGTGTTAGGTATATTTTCAGCTGACCAGAGTGATCAGAGTGTAGAGCTGATCGGCACGATTAGAGTGAGAGTGAACAGAGGTATCGATGTGATCAGAGTCGAAGTAGTATCAGCTGTCGAGCTAACCATAGGAGATGACCATGGCAGGTGTGCAGCTGAACCACCATGGCAGCCATAGAGCTCATCAAACAGTGTTGCTGTTGGAATAGAAGGTGATGGGGTTTTGCTGACCTATATTAGTAGGGGCTGATGACTTGATTGACCAATATGGAATACTGACTGTTTTGATTGACCAGTGTGACTGGTAGCCATGTGTGCTGGGGACGGAGTGTGTAACTAAATAAATGTAACTTTGTAGTCATGGGATAATTTTGGGGGGTTTAAATACCCACCGTATTCTCCTTTCCGCGCCGGGTTTTCTTGTGAAACGTTTTTCACTCAAACCCCTGCGCCCTCTTTCTGTCTATTCTGCACATTTCCCAAGTCCAGCGGCGATGGGATATGGACGAAGAGACAGCTAGAGGTTATACTGGCAATCATGGTTCCAAACCTACATGGAGGCAGTCTGTGGACAAGTGGTCTTTTGATTTTGAACTAGGAGAGCAAAGATGTCCGGCAGCATCCCAGGCAACTAAGCAGCCTTATCTATGTCAGCACTGTTCTCCCTAGTAAGAAAAGAGACTAGACAATGCATCCGATCGACTATATCATCGTCCGCAACAGCGATGTCCGCGATGTACGGATAACAAGAACCTTGAGAGGAATCAAGTGCTGTACGGACCACCGATTAGTCAGAGCTATGGCTCGCGTCCTTCTCAACTGTTTGTTTCGTAATGTCTACGAAGTCATACTGTCTGAGGCCCAATATGGATTCAGACCTGAAAATAGCACAATCGACATGATCTTCACGGTAAGACAAATACAGGAACAGTGCATTGAATAAAACATGCACTTTTACGGTGTCTTCGTAGATCTGACAAAGGCATTCGATACGATCAACTGAGATACTCTATGGGTCATCGTATCGCGACTCGGTTGTTCTTGGAGGTACATTAATGTGATCCGACTTTTCCATGACGCCATGATGGAACCCATTTTCTACAACGGGGATGTATTTGAGCCATTTTCTAGCGGCGTGAAGCGGAGTTGCGTTCTCTCCCCAGTACTATTCAACATATTCTTCGCATGTGTCTGAAAACATGCTACATGTGATCTCTAGAAAGAAGTGTACATAAATTACAGACTGTGTGGCTCACTCTTCGCATTTCACCGACTGAAAGCCCGTTCCAAACCAATATAAATACTTTTCTTCAAGCACTTTTCGCACATAAATATGCTCTCGCGGCACAGACGGAAGCAGATCTCCAGATCATCATTACTCGCTTCGCAGAAGCCTAGAAACTCTTCGGACTCACTATCAGTCTGAACAAGACAGAGGTAATTCAGCACCATGTCCCGCACAACATAGCTTACCCACCAATAGTGTCTATTGAGGACAGCCATCTGAAACTTGTCGATCAATTCAAGTACCATGGAAGCATCATATCCTCCGATGGATCAGTAGAGAAAGAGATAACGGCAGGCATCAGCAGCTGCATTCAATCCATAGGACGTCTCTGCTCTTGCGTGTTCTCACAGAATAATTAAGCTGTCCACCAAAATAAAGGTATATAAAACAGTTGTGCTAACAAGCCACCTATATGAATGTGTGACCTGGACATCATACAAGAAGCACATCAAACCACTTGAGCGATTCCACACGAGATACCTGCTCTGGATTACGGCCGTCAGATGGCAAGACAGAGTGACAACTCTATAAGTAATAGATATAGCCGGCGTAACCCGTATTGAAGCGATGGTCATGAGAGCCCAACTCTGGTGGACATGTCATGTCATCCGTATGGAGGAGTCTTGAAGGCTACGTCAGATTTGGTATGGAGTTCTATCTCGTGGACAAGAAACATTGGTCACCCGAAGAAAAGATTCAAGGACTCCATCAAGGACTGCCTGAGTTGCTGATCAGTATGTGTGACAAACCTCGCGTTCTGCACTAAGGATAGAGCTGGTTTGTCTGCAGCTGTCAGTATGGGATGCATAACCTCTACGATTACTGCAGAAGGAAAGTCGCCGACACCAGGGAACACAGGAAGGCCTCAACGAATGCATGCAGTGTACACATTGCTCCATGATTTGCGCATCTCGTATCGGACTCATCTGCCACATTAGGACCCATCCGCGAATAGCAGCGCAATATTAACTTCATCGAGCCCCGATGGTCAAACAACACGATAAGGCAATAACATTCATGATACACTTAATAGTACACTATATCTTGATGGGTAAGTATATTATCATATAAATCATAAAGGGTATCCGCTTGCGTTTGGAAAGCCATTCAGCACATTGCTCGGCCATTTCCGTGAAGTCGGTAAATAACATCGGAAATAATTGCAGTTGTAATACACCTCCGTTTGGTGGAGTTTATTTCCATCCGAGGCAGTGTACACAAAATACTGCGACAGAAAAGGCCAATAATGTTTTTATTGTGACTGTGTCCCTCCAGAGCCTTATAGTGTTCGCCGTTGCGTTAAATTGTGGTGCTCCACAGTCACGTATATTGCCAAGGGTTAGATATTTAAAGAAAGAATAATTCCTCAGTTGTCCTTAGAGTTTATAAATAAACTTGGTATTTACGACAAGACAATGTATAGCTTTGGTTGTGTTCAAAGACCTTTTAATTATCCTTTTTTTTTGTTTATGACTGATGTGTATGTTATGAGTTATAGAGTATACAGCTTGACATTATGTCAGATGTGCACCTTTCAAAATATGCTAACTCTCTTTGCTAATTTTCAATTCATGGGCTTCGGCGTACTTGTAAAAAAGAGCCTACAACTTATAATAATTTTGTATACTTATTCATTGCACTTTCAGAAATTGGAATGGTCTAGTCAGGCAACATTTCTCTGAAACTCCCTTTTAATAACTGCCAAAGATAGTGAAGTCTAGACTAATTCAGACTGATTTTGTTAGCACTAGGTAGCGGACATTTTAGTTAGCTGTGTGCTTAGATCATGGACAATATCTTCATGAACAATATACCAAGAAATATCAGCCACAGTAAACAAAAGTTACATAGAGGTAAACCAACACTATCTCTATTATTCATGCAACAAATGTAAACAACGTCACTTTACTCACGTCACTCAGAGTTTTATAATATATACACGGCGTCTCCAATAACATCCTAGGTTTCTTTATCGACTAGGCTCAAAAGGTTGAGGATGTTTCCATTTCCGTTCACTTTGAAACTAGTGTTGGTGAAAAGAAAGTATAGCATGGATGAACATATATTTTTGAATAATGTTTTTTGCAATATTGTCAGAAACCGCAAATATCTGCAATGTAAATATCGTTGTAACGTATTACGATGGCATGTAAATTTGTAATCAAGTATGTTGAATATTCCCAAATTCATCTCACATTTTAACAACGTACGATAACGTTATCCGCCTGTGCCGTGACTGGAACATACAATTACATATTTTGAGTTTTTTTTATACCTGTCAACTTGTGGCTCGAAATGATAAAGTAAGCCGCACTCCGCATCGATGCTGTAGCTGAAACTTTAACGTAGTATATATTTATGCAAATGACTTGTTAAGTAAAATATGTGGGTCAATGTATTTCTGCTTCACGACGATATACTACCCTAATTTAGATTATGTTTTTAGACTGTTTTGGGGAAACATTGCAAACGGAATGGTAAATCGATTAACCCTGCCACTGTCATTGCGTTCATGATCATTTCATATATTCATAATGTCTAACAGTTCTGAGGTGATGAAGAAAACTGAGGCATGGTAATTTGCTCTCCTTCACATCTAACTGATCATGCACTATTTCTATTGGAATCGTTTCCGTTATTAGTCATTATTCCTTCAAGACATTTGTAAATCCAAAAATACTAATAAGTTTTAGAGAATAAAATTAAAATCGTACATATTTTCGGAAATCTGATCTTATTTCCTCCACCACATCCACACTCCCAACAGGATCCACTGGACACAAAAATTACTTCATTACCAAAGAAATCAACAAATGCAGTTAGGATCTATTTATATAATACTGTTTTTTATTATCTTTGTTTTGATCTTTGATTTGGATGTAGGCACTCTTTATCTAAAGTAAACATTTTATCCATTAAAATGTATGTATTATGTTCTTTTTGTCTGAAAGTATCTACACAGTACCTTGATCAATTGGGCATATATGATGTCCGAAACGTAAATGGCGGACTGGTCATGTTTACAGTTCATCATTTCCCAGCATCTCATTATAATTTTTGAAACAAATACATTATACGATTGTATGGGACGATACTTTACATTACTAGATAATTGATTTTTATTTGATCACACTGAAAGCCCAGTACTGAAACGATAATGTAGCGAATACATAGAGAAAACTATTAAGGACGTTATTCTGTCAGTTGTACTTACAAAAGGAGATACATATTCTTAATTACCATCTTCTGAGCACACTACTAACGCCATCAACCTCAGATGTCTCACAAATCTTACACAGTTTGTTATCAATGTAAAACAGTATACATAGGAAAACTGAATTAACACTTTTTAGAATCAAATGCAAAGATTTTAATATTTTTAAAACTTTCAAATATTAACATCATTGCTTCAATTATCATGTTTTGTCATACAAAAAAGTGACAATTCATACTCGTTTTCAAATTTGCATTAATTCAAAATCAGAATGATGCGTGTATTCAAAACATACGAAGATATATTTTAGCTAATGTGTCTGCAGGCCGTTGACGTAATTTAAGCATAGGTCCAGCAGTGTATTTCTGATCGTGTGAAATAGCATTAACAAATATCTGTTTATACAGCTTACAATAATTGTTTAATAAACTTTGATCCATGGTATTTAATGAGAGATTGGAGATGGAAAAAAAATATTGTACAACCCAATCAATCCAGCTATTAAGCCAGTCGAAACTGTCAGATAATTCGAAATGTAAAGTTAAATACATATCTAACCAATAATTCACATCCAAAAATGTTTACCTTTGTTTGGAAATGTTTGGTATCAGAACTACATACTTAGATGAGTTCTGTTTTATAAACTCTGTTGTGTGGTATAACTCTGTTGTGTGGTATAACTCTGTTGTGTGGTATATAATGAGAGATCGAGATGAAAAAAATATATTCCAACCCAATCAGCATGCCTAATAAGCCATATGAAACGATCAAAGAACTCAAAATACAAATTAAATTTATGTCGAGCTAATCAATATACTTTCTCCCGATCATATTAACTTGAATCATTGGAAATGCAATAAGTCGAAGAACGTTCAACGCAAAATACAATCCTTGTAATTAAGTTTATTGTTCAACTTTGATTCTCACAATGTCGTACTGTTGTATAATGGTATCAAATTATAAAAGAAATTTAATTGACACTCATATAAATACACCAGAAGCACCCACTCATATCAGTTAAATCAACTGGATTGCAATTGATTTAATAGGTACATCGCTGTGTGTCTCACATGAAAAACTGTCTAGGTACCTGGTCTGGAAGTTGTTGGCATCAGAATATCATATTTGGTTCATGATATATGAACTAATGGAAACGATAGTTTTTCTGAATAGGTTTGCATGCCTTTGAAACATTCAGAGCTATTATTTCCAGATTGTACAAGCTTTCTTACGGTACTGTTTTGATTAATACGTTGTCATCGATATATACTGTTACCTATTAAATGTTGCACAAAGGAGTCAACCTCATTCTCTTATTATTGCCTTTGGGTCACGGAAACGCATCGCAGTTTTCGGTGCAAAATACGAAACTGGTCCCATTAATATAGGACATTCGAGCGTACACTTTAGTACCCTAGCAACAGCTGAGTATCGGACGATGAATCTAGATTATTTCACTTGTCATTCAATAGTTAATGTCTACACGTAATTGCAATTGCCTCTAAATTTACAGCAAGCTATACTGTTAAACTTCTCTTGAATCTACTTTTATACATCACACATACAGAAGCTACCACTAAACAAACCATTCGGTGATAATCATTTATGTTAAACATCTGGAAGTTTTATGTTTTAAATTTGTCGGACGGTTTTATTTATAATCTTAAAATGTTTTAAATAATTGTTTATAATGTAATATTCCTGTTTAAAATAACATTTTTCTTTGCAGTTATAGTTTCGGATCGTAATTATAAATACATTTTTACTGTACTTAGAAATTTAAATAATGAAGAAATATATGGATATGTTAGATCTGAGGTCTGAAAACCATCTGGTTCAATAATTGCATTTTTCTTCTCGCCAATATCATACACCTTTCGACTCTTGAAACTCACTATTTGCCAAAGAATACCGTACGATTTGGTGAGCAAAGTTGAAATATGTATGGCGTACGAATCCCAGAGTTTAGCTTAGAATTTGCTATGGATAGCCAGATACATCTAGGACCACAGTTATTGCTTCTGGGTCAGTATGCACAAATGTGGTCCTAATATATGTGAAAGCCTCTTTAGTTTCGTTAGTTATCATTTCCTGCGAAGAGGGCATTCTTTTTATTGATTGAAAGGAATTTATGTATTGTGAGTAATAGTAAGATTATAGAGGAATTGTCTTCGCATACTTTAGCTACAGTGTTCTGTGAGTAATTATGTACTGAGAGAAACAAAGAGATAGAAGGAGGGACAATTCTATGGTTGTAGGTTTATAAAATAACAAAAACGAAGCATGATATACAAGGTATGTCCCCATTTTCATATAATTTACTAGGTTAAATGACACTTTAGTTCTTGGTTAATCTCTTGATTGTGATTGTGAAATGGGATTCAACAACTTCGGACTCGAATCACTTACATTTATTAACAGAGCCTTAACATTAATTTCATTTGTACAATTTAGCGTATAGATTAATGAATCTATATATGGTTTGCTTTCTTCAATCAATGGCGTATATTTACAGGATTTCGATCGATAAATGTAAATTCTGTATTTATGTTAACCTTTTAACATTAGCGTATCTACATTTTTCAGAATTTTAACATCTTTGTGTTTGAAATGTAATAATTTGTGCTTAATGTCTACATTTATTTGGAAGGGTTTGTGTTTCCTAATTTCCGTGCAGTTCAATTATTTTTCATTTTTCAACACGCATTCACATTCACATTTTTACCGAGAAAAACAATAACAGATATATTATTTACACAAATTTGTACCATAATAATACAGATAGTTTATAAAATTCAGTATGTGCAAAATTATACATGAACTGGTATGAATATATAGAACAATAGTATACTTCAAATGAGAAAATCTTTTGTACTTAAGGACGTGCTCAAAGATAACTAGAGACACGTGCAGGAATTACAGGATAAGACAGTCCGCTGCGATTAAAGCTGTACAAATGACTTGGAGGCATCCGTCGATGATATAACTAGCATTGGGGTTGCAGGTTGCATTACACATTTAACGAATAAAAAATAATGTACCGGATAGTCTCAGCCTCTGACGTGACCTAGGTTGTTTTATATAAACGACTAAAACCCATGTTTAAAATTCTATAAGATGATACAAATAAAATTGGAGAGTTATTATTTATAATCATAAAAACATCTTGTGCAATGGACATTTAACTTCCCATTTTTGCTGATGAAAAATCTTACTTACGATACAACACGGCACTGACGAGCCTAAATGGAACCAATTTTTGAATAATACTAATTATATGCATTGAGAATCCTACAGGAAATATATCATGACCGTCTTAAATGACACTGCCAACCATAAATAGAAGCTTTTGTGATCGATTTCATCAGATGACACTACCGATCCTAGATTGACGCGACCGTCTTTAATGACACAGCACTCTTTGCCATAGACCACATGAGACGGCGCTGTTGGATCTAGACGAAAGAAACTGTCACCCCTCATTATGATTATATTTCTGACACTCGATGGACCAAGAGTTAGGCCTCGTTATCATTGCTGATTCTCCATGGGCCTAACTGCCACCCGGGGATGCCTGACCAAATTGTGCATTATTCTGCATGACACTGCTGATATCAGATAAGCAAAAATGCTTGTTTTCTTGTTATTTTAACTCAATAAAATGATACTAAATTAGGTTACGTTTGAAACATGAGCTTTCTATTATCTTTAATTTTGCGGCTTTTAATTAAATAAAAACCAAATTTTATAATCCTCTATATCATAGTAGTTGAGTATTATCCGTGTGTTTATTCAATAAGATTGAATACGTGTCTTTGTCGTTTATTCTAGCTGGCCTGTCTGTAGACAATGACTGGCATATTAAATTAATGTTCAAATGAAATCATATTCTATACATTTTAATGTTTATATTTATTAAATATGTAATTTGGTTTACTTAATGGATCATCTCAAGGTGTGTTTATAGTGGAATTTTCGTATTAAAACATTATCTTTATTTGAATCCAGTCTGGTAAATTTATATATAAATGTCTAATTCATTAGGACATTATATGAGAATGCAAATTTAAACACTGTATCTTTTAAAAACACAGACGAGTATCTGTCCTTTATGACGAAGTCTTTTTATATAATGTATCAGCTCTTTAATGTCACTTTCACTACAATTTTAATTCATTCACTGTTTTTCGCTTTTGTTGTATGGTACCAATCTACATACCATCTATACCTACCTATCTTAATGAACCTGCAAATAATGTTGATGATTCTACCGTTCACCCCTAACAAGCTCCACATAACCAGTTATGTAAGCGCATTATTCCGCGAGAGATCTGGCTATATACAGTTTGAAGTTGGACTCTTCTATAATCGAGTACATACGACAAGGACAATGGCTTACATCATTTTAATCCTTTTCCATTCACGAGTCCAAAAGTGCATGTATTTTCATTTTTACTGAACCAGAACCTCCAATTGTACTAATTGGTATTGTCCAGATAATTATTAAACATCTTTCAATAAACACTACATATTCGAATTAGCTTTATTTCAGTTTCAAATCTGTACTCGTTCAATATTTGTTAAGTTTGTTAAGTTTGGTACTGTTGTTCGTTTCTTTGTTTTGTTGTGTAGAGGGATGGGTAAATAGCTTGTGGGGTTTAAATTAAATTATGTTGTTTACGTCAATTTATTTATGATTTCAAAATTCTTTAAATTTCTATTCTATTTTGAAGACGAATTAGATGTGGCTGTAATTGTCGTAATTTTGTATCAGGCTAATTATATTTTATGTATTGCAATGTTTTCCAATTAAAATATTTCGATGAACTCTACGCCTTTAGGAAAGAACACTAATCATCTTGTTATAGCTTTTCCACATTCACAACAATTTGTGTTTGGTATTATCCTAATACTCTCCTCCAATATAATGCCATTAAAATGTTTAGTTTAAAATATTTGCACAATATTTATATTGTATGGTGTGTGTATTCCGGCGTTAAATTGAATCAAGGGTTTTAATTTATTTAATAAGACACATAACACATATAGGTTCTATTTTGATGATTTTGTACATAAAACTGACTGCTGTTGAGATCGTCATGTATATATATATATATATATAGATAGATAGATAGATAGATAGATAGATAGATAGATAGATAGATATACCTACATGAATGCATGCACACACGCGCATCATACATACATACATACATACATACATACATACATACATACATACATACATACATACATACATACATACATACATACATACATACATACATACATACATACATACATACTGTTTAAAAATTACTAACTGTGAGCGCAGTGGCCGATTGGGACAAATAGGTCCAATAGGCTTCAGGCCGGTCTGATTAATTTACCCTACTTCTCATCAAAGGTTTTGTGTACTAAATAGCATTTTATAGCATTGTTGAACGGTTTTAGATTTAAGACGTTCATGAAGTCTCAGCATCTAGATTTGAGTTTTATCATTTCAGTAGTAATAATGAATCGCGATCTTCTAAATCCATAAGACTTGAAATCTTTTTTTCTGTCCTGGATTTGTATGTACCTAACAGTCGGTCGGGAAGGTAGGAAGAGCAGCAATGAGTTAAAGGTTAGAAAAAGACCAATTTAGGGCAATGTCGGGACATATTGTATCATTCGAAATGTTTTCGCTTCCAATATTTGTTTCCTTATGTGGCATTTAGGTCCAGATAATAACAAAAAACGAAAAATCGTTGAAACATATTCATAGCTGCTTGAGAATTAACCGAAATCGTTCGAGAAAAGTAAATTTCATCGGCATCCTGACAAACATTTATACCCACTGACATCATGAAAGATCGGTCAAGCACAATCCTTTTTTTTCTTTTAAATATATCGCTAGTTTACATACCTATGATAAACAATAAAGACGCAAAATAATATATGCGATGACAATCTTCCTTACGACTGCATAATGATGGCATATGGCCATTATTTATAACCCACTTTTACAATCATTACAAATCATTTTAAACCACTTTCAAAACAGAATCACCAATGTTACAATATTGTAATGCTTTTCCTACAAATTGTTTGCTAATAGGTTTACTCACAATTCATTCCCTTACAAATAAAAAGCCATATTTATTTTATTTTTCAACTTTATCTATGATGTCCTAAAATAAATGAGTATTTGTTTTCAATGATTATACCCATCATAAATTGTACTCTGACTATTTACGAAGTAACGTTTTTAAATCCGAGCTGCAAGAGATCACAAAGCAATATTTAAAAGAGATAACGGCTACCAAACATCAATATAAGGTACTATATACAATATACAACTTACTGCATATAAATTCCCCGAGAGACTTCCCACAACATTGTTCATAACGTTGCCGGCAATCCATCTGAGACTTGATCGTTTTCATTTGCAATCCATATTTAGACCTACAGTATGTACTTGTAAGTACACCCACCCACACATAGTTCTCTTTCGTTAACAACAATGTGAGCAATTCTACTTTTAATAATTATTTGCAATAACTTTGGAGATTCTAAACTATTCATGTGGTCTAATACATCTGTCCCATCATGTAAAATCATTTAATTTTGTTATCTTATATAAAAATTTTAATTTATTTGTATCGAAGTTTTAATATTTTTTGTATTAGTTTCTTTAAACCTAAATTTACTATCCTTTATACTGGACCAAATGTTTCCCCAATTATATTGTCAGAAATCCCGTGTGAATTTCCAAAACTTCTTGATCAATTTCCTTTACTTTTTGTCGTTTCAAATATTGTTTTCTTAATAGAACAACGTGTCTATCCGATCATTTTTAAAGTTTAAAACTTTCAATGAAAACTTTGAATCATTACAAAACTGCGAGCTTCACGTGTCTATGAAGCCATATTCATAAATTCATATATATGCAACTTGAAATTATAATCAAATTTTCTCATCAATGTCAAATTTCATCCATTATTCTGATTTATTTATATCACACAGCAAAGAATTAAAATACAGGGCACCGTGAAGCTCTTTATATGGTGTTAATTTATTGACGAATAACCTATTCATCCTTCACTAATTTATATGTCTGATGGTCGGGATTTCGTTCTTTTGTTGCTGGGTTTTGTTTGCTGTTTTTAGTTTCGGAAAAGCGTTCTGCTTTTTGCATATTTTTGGAACTGTGCAGCCAAGACTTCTGATCTAATTACAAAATAGCCCAATGAGAATTGTAATAATGTGTTTAAATTAGATGTAACATTTTTAAGTAAATCAAGATGATGGTGGTTTTCACTAATGCCTTCTCAGTTATGTTATTGTTCCCGTACTGAGTAGATTAACACTGAACAAACTGAGTATCACAGGCAGACAAACTTATAGTTATAAATCTAGATTTGAGACAATATGTTATTTTATGTAAATTTATCAGAACTGGTAGCTGATAAATGAACTGATAATTTGATTTTGTGGCTCGTTGCCATGTCAAACAATCAATCATGTAAAGTTAATGAACTCAACTGGATATAATTCTTGTTTCCATCTCTGTTTACCAGCTTCGTTGGTGCAGATTTATGAGGGCTCTACCACAGGAATATAATTTGGCGTCAGCGTTTGTTCGACCTTATCTAAAGAGCGGGCATAAATATTTAAATATGTCCAGGTTATCAGAAGAATGGAATTATATCAAGAACTGTTTATCACTCAATGTACCGCTTTTACCGTAAAATGGAAACATATACATATATTGACGTACTAAAAACGTACTTTAATAACAAATTTACATTACTGTACAACACATGTACATTGGGCAAACATTTCTGTATAAACGTAAGCCAGTATAACATATACTAATGTTTACCCTCCTATGAAACGGCTGTTTTATTTCCCCAAAAAAAATGAGAAAATAGTCATGCCAATATTTGTATAAAAAATGTTTAAAATGTATGTTTGTTTTGAAATGAACATTACGATTCAATTTTTAAATATCTGCAATCGCTCTGGTTCCGTATTTATAAACACGAGTAGTCATCGCATATAAAAGTAATTAGAAATCGCACACACACACACACACACACACACACACACACACACACACACACATATATATATATATATATATATATATATATATATATATATATATATATATATAAGCATTCTGGCATCTGTGTGCTACTGATTCTCGATCAGTGTTTCATTTGCAATTAATAATCATCAGTGGCCAGTGACATAAGAAAACAGTGGTAGTAATACCCGTTTTCTAAATGAATTAATTATCGTACACAATGTCATCGCAATCCTCTCTGCTCTATATTTCGCCATCCTGTTTCATGTATACATGCTTGAAAAAAATACGGTGAAATATGTAGTGAGGTAGAAAACAAAGTGAGCTAGATGAAAACCTTGAAACTTATCTTACACTAAGTAACCTACAAGAAAATAATTCATCGTAATGATATGTCTACACTTTCCTTGTGGTTTATCAACAGTATTTTTATATTATGAATGAAAAAAGTTGCAATTAACTGCCGACATTACACGATAAATGCTTTGGTTGCAAGGCACAAATAATATAATATGTTTCATGATTTGTTACTTTTGTTGTTGTTGTTTCTTAAATATATTATAATGTTCTAAAAAAATTGATTATTATTGCTAATTAAAGATTACAATAAACCCCCTCTCTCTCTCTCTCTCTCTCTCTCTCTCTCTCTCTCTCTCTCTCTCTCTCTCTCTCTCTCTCTCTCTCTCTCACACACACACAAATACTGAAAGAATAATATATTTTTATAAAATACACAACTCTGTAATGTGTGCAGATATAATGATTGCAAAATCACCAATTACACTATGGAAGCAAAATGTTAACATTCCATTGATCATTGTATGTACTGAATGTTTGAAAGGAATTATAATTCTAAGTTACGTCTTACCATTTCATTATTATACAAGACTGTTTGAAATATTAACACCTGTTAGGAATTAATTGTCTAGGTTACGTCTTGCAATTATATTATAATTTTTAATATTTAAATATTAACACATGACAGCAATTATAGGTGTACGTTACCTCTTACCATTATATTAGTATATCAGACATTTATCGAAATATTAACACTAAAATTTATAATGACTGATCAAAGGATGAGGAAAAGGCTGATGCAGCCTTCGTTAGTGGCAAGCATATAATAAATGCTCGTTCGCCAAATGATGCGTCAATTTCTCAGCCGAAATAAGAGCAATAGACCTTGCTCTGATATTTATTGAAGAAAAAAAACGTATTTTAAACTGTAGTATCTTATGTTACTCACTATCAGTGCTTCAATCGCTACACAATAAAGCAACTGGAGAACCCATTTATTAATCAATCTCCTCGTCAAAAATAATGCGCTGACTACCTCCTATAATATAGTATATTGTTGGTCACTTAGCCATATTGGTATTAAAGGTAATGAAGACGCTGATCTTACTGATAAAATGGTTCTATCCCATCAACCATCTGATTATAAAATACCGTTTACAGATTTTAAACCTCGTATCAAAGAGTACCTACGCCAGAAGTGGCAGGGATCGTGAAAAGATGCAGTGAATAAGAAACTTCACCCCATCAAACCAACCCTTGGAGAACGGACTCCTTCTTATAGAACCGTCCGTAGGGAGGAGGTAGTCATTGCAAAAATCCCAATTGCTCATACATAGATAACCCACTCCCACATACTAAAAGGTGAAAATCATCCAGAGTGTGTTACATGCAATGAACCGTTCACAGTTTAGCACTTCATGACATAGAATTTCGACGTGCAATCTACGCGTGTTAAGTATTATAATGTGCATGACATGAAGGAACTTTTTGATACTATACAAATCACTTGTATTTTAGATTTCTTGAAGGAAGTAAACCTTTATTTTAAACTGTGAACTGTATGCCATCACCTAGAACATTTTTGTCTAATGTAAATACCGTTCTTTATTTTCAACATCTTGTCATCTGTACTCATTAAGATACACCACTGACATGTCCCGTTGAACGGGAAGCTTCATTTTTACTGTTACTAACATTTTACTTTGAACTATTTTTTTTTATATCGCTGATCTATATTAAACTTTTTACCATCTCTAAACATGTATACATACAGCCTATTGTATGGTGTTAAATAGCCTAAAAGTGCTGGTACGCCGTTAAAACCCCCAACCAAAACCAAATAGTAACATTTGTCAAGAATTATATGTCAAAGCTGGTCTTACCATAAAATTATTTATTGAAACAGTGACGAATCCACCGTACAATCAGTTGAATAAGTCTACCAAGGAAAGTCATCTTGAAGATACTGCTGAACAGACTACAGAAATAATCTGAGATGGTCATTACAGAAGAAAATACAGGTTTGAGAGCATGGTGCAGTACAACAGATCAAATCTTGAACCTCAGGATATAGTTTAAGGAATACCTGCAACACCAGAAAGATCTGTACCACGTCTTCGTGGATTTCAGGAAGGCATTTGAGAGGTAATTGCATGCAGCCGATTGGGGACCATGAGACTGTACAACATTAATACCAAGCTCATCACAGTAATAGAGCATCTCTAGGCGACCAGTGCATTCTATTGCAACGGCGGCATAGTGGACTAGTTCATAACAAAAGTCGCAGTCAGACAAGGTTATTCGCTTACTCCAACACTATTTAACATCACTATAGAGATAATAATGGCTGACGCGATTGAAAAGCATCACGGGACAATCAACCTCAGCGGCAGAATTGTCACCAACTTACGTTTTGCCGACGACATTGATGGACTAGCAGTAAATGAACGAATAAGATGTAACTAGCTTAGTAGAGAGCTCGACAAAGATGCCGCAGCCTACTGCGTGAACATCAACAAAAGGAAGACTAAAATAATGAGCAACAACACCAAGGGCATCAGTATGGACATCAAGGTCCAAAGTACGAACCTAAAAACAATCCACAACTTCAAGTATGTGGGAACAACGGATGCATATGAAGTATGAAATCCTGAAGTAATCTCCAGTATTGTACAAACAACAGCAGCGCTGACAAAACTGAGACTCGTCTGGAATGACAAGAACATCGCTCTCAGTTCAAAGGTCAGACTGATGTACTTGCTGGTGATCTCCATATTACTATTTACCTGTCAATCATGGACCATATTAGCTGCCTTAGAGGAAAGGATACAGGCTACAAGGATGGGATGTTTACAAAAGATTCGCGGCATCACATATAAAGACCATGCCACCAATGAAGAAATAGGGCAGAGAATGAAACATGCCTTTGGACCTCACGAACATCTCCTGATCTCAGTAAGAAAATGTAAACTGCAATAGTATAGACATGCCTCAAGATCACTAGGACTTGCCAAGACAGTCCGGTATTCCTGCACTGTACAGAGAAGAAAATGAGGCAGGTAAAGGGGTGGGAAGATAACATTCCAGAGTAGACAAGCTTGACATTGAGCGACTCACTAAGAAAGACGGAATTTTTTTTACTATCATTCATATTAAAGTAACATACTTAGGTTTTATTATCATTCTGCTTATATCATCGTACACTCTAAAAAATACATGGCCTAGTAGTTGTTTCGCTTTCTCTACGGGCACAGTCATTAAGGTGAATAATGTTGTAATACACAAATATTTTATCTGGCGGTCTTTAGAATACGTCATTCAGATATATTAGCTACTGTGCATACATGCTGCTTTTTCCTATTTTCCGAGTTTTATTCCCATTTTCACCACATACAATTGGTACTCAGAACATGCTTCAACCTTAAAAAAACGATGAAAGTAACACAGATACAATATGATTGAGAAACATATCTTTGTGATATAATGCATCCTTTCACATCAATTTTAAATAGATTTGGAACACCTGCTGGTGTATGTCAGCTACCATGACATATTTTCATGTTAATAAAGCGTTTTTATCATCGATGTGGAAAAATAAAATATCTTCAGACAATCTTTATCATAAGCTGTCACGCTGTTTGACATATTATTTTTTCTTTGAAAGGTTAATAGATCAGAAAGTAATATTTAGTTTTGTAATGCTCCTTCAGTAATCGTTTCCATCGCAACAAGAAACTATAAGACGGCATAAAAAGTCCTGGTAATCTTTTTTATTTTGCGTTCTTAATGTTTTCGCATCTAATCTACAGGAAAAAAATGGCATCAATCGTTTGCTATCTTCTATTTCCATAGTGTCATTTTGTTATCACTATTGTTAAGAGCGTAGAATCTACGCTCTTAACGTAAGTAACAGGAGAGAGTGAAAAGCAACAAGCTTTGTAAAATGTAAGAACTATTTATTTCCATAGAATAAAAAGCAAAAATGAGAGCTTGCAGTGTAGCTAATTAAATACCAAAATAATCTAAGTATCACAGGCGCTAGTCCTAATCATTTAAAGTCCAGAATACTATTTAATAACAGTACAAATTGAATCCAAAATCTTAAGACCACGATGTAACAGTGGTAGCTTTTAGATTGCTGATGTGTCAACAACCTCTTGTTGAATCGCAGTAATGTAATTTCAGGTTTTAACACACTATAAATTCCAGTGAATGTCTCTATCAAAGAATTGTAGCAGAGTATCTTTGTATTTCCAGAGGAAATAATCATTTGTATTAAATAACTTGAAGAAACAAAATGTATAGCCAAAACATTAATTACTAGGCATAACATATAATACAACTTGAAAGTGATAGAGCTTAGAGCACGACTGAAAACAAAACTCTCAGGTATACGATTATATAGTTCTCTACTTGTCCGCACGCAAACATATTTTCTTCTATCTATTAATACTAATTCTGATTTTAAACCCATACACATAGAGAATAATCTATGTATAAGTTGTTTACATAATAAAGTCAATGCAGTTCAAGCAGAAATGAACACAATTTTGGGCAAGGTCGAGTCCAACACACACTGTTATATTACAATAGCATGTACTGAAAAAATAAAAATAATAAAAAGAGTAACAAAACAAAATAATGAAAACACATAGCAACATGAATTAATGCACCAGGACAAGTATTCAGACCAAGACTAATAGCATTGTTACAATCATTGCAACTTCGAGTTCTTAACTAGAGTAGTTAACTTAATTACAACTACTAATCAGTAGTTCTCTCCATTGGAATAAACATATATATATATATATATATATATATATATATATATATATATATATATATATATATATATATATATATATATATATATATATATATGTATGTATATTAAGCCAGGTTGAACATTGTAAGGTTTAACAAGCAGACAGTTGAAAAACAAATCGTTTATGAGAATACCTATTCACTAAAAGAACTTGCAAAGTTCTTGCTGACATTTAAGGATAGCACTGCTATTACTGATATGAGTATGTGTCAAGCTTACATACACCTTCGAGTGGCTGAATGGTCTAAAGCGCTCTCCGTTACATATCACTGCCATCTCACCTCTGTCTGCGTGGGTTCGAGTCTCAGCTATCTTATTGACAGCGACCCTCTACTCATACCATCTTCAAATAAGTATTATATTCTTCTGGGCCAAGTGGCATTACCGAAACATCAACTTATCAGATATATATATATATATATATATATATATATATATATATATATATATATATATATATATATATATATATATATATATATATATATAGAGAGAGAGAGAGAGAGAGAGAGAGCATTTTGAAGCATTAGTGACAGAGAGACTGAGAGAATAATACAGAGGGTAATTGTGATATATTACGCACGAAATTGCAGAATGTTTAAGGATGAAGTCAGCGACTCTAAGAAAATGATTTTCCTTTTGAATGGAACTAATTATAACATGTTAATTATAACATGTAATATAAACAATTCATCCAAAGGAATCAAGATATTGAACTTTTAAACAAACTTAAGTGTTATGTAAATAGTATGTGCTTAAATATTATCCTTGATTAAATTCTCACAGTCAGTACGGAATCTAGGTGTTACTCTAGACAGTACTCTCACATTGCACCACATGTCATGAACATCTGCAGGGCTGCATATCCGCATCAGTTCCATTCGTAAATATCTTTCTGTTGATGCCACGAAAACACTTGTGTGTTCATTAGTACTTTCAAAACTGGAGTATTGTAACTCAATTCTGTCTGGTTCATCACAATATTTACTCAAGAAATTTCAAAAGGTTCAAAACACAGCTGCACGGATCATCTTTAGAGTACCTCGATCAGAGCACAACTCACCATTGCTCTGTACCCTACACTGGGTATCAATTCGATACAGAATCAAACACAAAATTTGTTCTCTGTGCTATATTTCAATGACAGACTCCAGTCCAACATACCTATCCAGCCTAACCCGTTTGTATACACCAGCTAGATCCTTATGCTCTTCTTCTGATAATCGTATACTCATTGTTCCCAAGGTGAAAACAAAGTCATACGGACAACGTTTAGTTTGCATACCAGGGCCCGGCAACGTGGAACGAATTGCCCATTGAAATTAGACACAAAGACACTGTTGTTCCCTTTAAGAATGCTCTCAAGACTCACCTGTTTCGACTTCAAGGTACAAACTTAGCGACCTAATCATGTTTTGTATCTTATATATTTTCAGCATGTTTTTATGTTTTCTAATTTCATTGTTTTTGTCATTGGTTGTTCTGTCGTGTAGTCATATCATTATTGATGGTGTAAAGCGCTTAGAGCTTTTAAAGATTAGGCGCTATACAAAGTCCTCATTATTATTATTATTATTATTATTATTATTATTATTATTATTATTATTATTATTATTGACGATTGTAACGGTCTTTAGTAAACAATTATTACGTGGCTACCAATGGCCCATGATGGAATATTATGCTTCAAGATCATGGTCGTTTGCAAACAACATCTTTGCATGGATGTGAGTTCAGAACCTTAGTGTTCCCTAGGAAATTCGCTCGTCTACCAGATTTGTATAAACGCTTAGGTCCTTTTGAGCCACAACCTAGTCATCGTAATGTGTCAGTTTTTATATAAAGTTTTGATAATTAAACTTATTTGTTCATATCTTGATATCTTAATTTGTGGAATCAGCTTTAGCTGTGTCTAATAAACTGAGAATATTAATCTACCTCAATTATTAATAAGTAACTCTTATGGTGTGTACTGGTTGGTTTATCACTAATTTGTGATGATTTTTAACTTATTTAAGGACATTCTATATTATATCATTGTGATATATCAAGACTATTGCTACTTAGGTATTTTCAGGACCATTGATACATTACCACATTCTAGACTTGTACTTCTTTTGGAATATCCTACACTTCAGAATTGTGATAAAACATTTACGATTAAATTTGACTTAGTTCCAAATACTGAAATTTGCTTCTGAAAAAAAATGTCTTGGTTTAACAATTAGCCTACTAATAAGTTAGACCTTTAATTATTTTGATGTAAATGAATAGTCGATATTCATATCTGATTTATTAGTGTGCAATTCTTCTTAATATGATTTTCTATGACATGTATATTACCATAACTTATGTTTGGCGTGTCAGGCACAACGTCTGGTAATAAATCATTGTCGTCTGCAAGACTTCCAAAAGCTTAAGTTTTCTTTGCTTCCTGGCTTGACAAACAACATTCTAAATTGTTTGTATCACGTATGTGGCGGTGTCACTATCAGAATTAACATAACACACGAAATCAACATCATCCTTACTGGATCCAAGCCAGTGCAACGTTTCACTCTCCGCAAGAAATGAAACATCGGCACCAGCAGCATCGCATTCCCTGATAACGACATATGTGCACTCACTATATCCAGTCTTACGAAAAAAAGTTTTATTCACATAGCTACATTTCATTCTCATTTTTCATCTATAATGTGATATTGAATTATTTATTTCAAAAAATGGAATATACATGTATATCATTGCTTTCAGTCGACGCTCATGATATATGAGAAAATTGACAAACAGAAACATTATATTCAATACATGCGCGAATCCTAACTGCGGTATATATTTGTTGACCATATACTGTCAAATGAAAACCCTTGCATAGAATAGTAGACATATATTGGCAAATGAAAACCCTTGCATAGAATAGTAGACATATATTGGCAAATGAAAACCCTTGCATAGAATAGTAGACATATATTGGCGAATATCAGCCATTGCATGGATCAAGACCGTAGACATTAGTTTTAAAGATTGAGTTCTAAAAACGACAAGTTAAGTACTTTATGTAACCGTAGATTAACCAGCACCACCATCAAGTCTTACGCAAGTTGTTACTACGTGTACAGTGTACATCAGTCAAAGTGTATTAATGTGTTTTCATTTATTTAGGATATATTATCCAGTAATAGTTACAAATGCATTACGACGACCTGAACTATCGAAGAAGAACCAAAGAGTTTGATCACTAATGCACTGTACTATCCAATTAAACTATTTAATGGTATTACTTAAAAGAAAGTCAAAAACAATCTAAGAATCTACCACACCATTTCACGGGACAGTATACAAGCCTTAACCTGTGCTTATATATATATATATATATATATATATATATATATATATATATATATATATATATATATATATATATATATATATATATATATATATATATATATATATATATATATATATATTCCTCGAGTTAATATGGTTCTACCTACTTAACGTTACAAACATAACCGTATAGGGACCTATTGACAGTCACATTAAACCCTAAAATAAATCATTGGCCTGTTAGGTAATACGGTATGGGCTTGTTTCGATGCATACCATTACGTTGATTGTTAACTGCGAATATAAGCTGTAGTACTAAACATAAGTAAGCATCCAAGTGCAGTACAAAGAGTTTAATTTTAAGTTCGATGGACCTTCCAAACTTCTACATTCCAAAAAAGCAAACATTAACACCATTAACACCTGTAAAACAATTACCAGGTTTTCGAAGTTCATTATGTACAAAACATTAGTAGATGGTGATAAAACAACGAATACCGAGGAGAAAGTCTCACTAGTAAGCCAAAAACGAATTAAACCAATCAGGAATAACTATTACCCTGCATTAGACAATCCACAAGGGATATTTCAAGACTTCAAATTCACCAACATCATTTTGTAATTTTTCTATTTTGGGTTTTATGTGGGGTCATTGCACTTTTGGAGAGGTCTTTGGTGTAGTCTTCTTCTTTGAGTTTTTTTAGAAAACGAAACATACGTGGAGAAGATACTTCCATTTTGGTAACATGGAACAACTATGTTTAATGATGTTATGAATAAGCGATCGCAGATCCTCAATTGGAGGGAAATTTAATGTTTTGTCACGATACACGCTTGATAAAAACGAAACATATTTTTGCGTGTAAAAGATGTAAAATTTCATATGTATGCAGATCAAACCTGTCCGAATACAATTATAAGTAGTATCAATAATTCATTTACGTAATAAACGCAAACGTAAGGTCAGTAATTTAACAGATAAGTGTATACCTTTTGCGATATAAGGAGGATTTATTTTCCTAACAATGGAAAGTTCGAAAACAAAATACAATATGAACCGTTGTCTTCATTGTCAGGAAGAGGAACATGCAGGATGTGCGTGTGACCAACTCTTGTGCAGACCACCGCCTAATCTTCACCAAGCTCAACGTCCGAATTCAGCCGAAAAGACGCCCGCATGGAAAGAAGGTTCCGAAACGACTGAACATCACCAAGCTGATGTGTACTAGTACCATACAGTCGCTCGGGGATGCTCTGAAGAAAACGTTTGAAATCCAGCCTTTCGACAATTAGAATGTGCGGACCGAATGGGCGGCATTCAGAGATCTGGTGGTCTACAGCTGTTGGATGACAAAGACCGCCTCCTTCACACCTACCTCAACAACCCCTAGTCAACCTCAAGAAATGGTGCGTATAACAACATACGAAGAACTGTATAACATAAGTGTCGTCAGATGCGAGACGCATGGCTGAGCACAAACAGCTGATATGAACCAGTGCTACGCATACCTTCATGACATGAAGCACTTCTACAATGCTCTGAAAAAGAATATATACCTACATCACCTGGATTATCATCCCTTCTGAAAGCAGTTTGGGACACTAATTACTGACAAAGCGAAGAAATACAATCACTTCAGTAAAACCATAACTGTATCCATCCCACATATATACACAATGGTGTATGGTATTATGACCACATTGCTGTTCTACATGTAAATGAGTACAGCTGAAATATTTTTCTACAATTTACCGATGACATAGGGATATTTTTTTTTATCAAAGATAGATTTCAAATCCAAGCAGCTCATGATTTTCAGCGCAGATATTTAGAAGAAAAAATGTAGATTTAATTTCATATTTAATTCGCAAATATGTGTGTTTGTTTGATTAGGATTTCTAACGTAGCTTTCACAATTTTTCAGTCATATTGCTACGATGTCTGCAGATAGCCAGTTTATAGTGACGTATAGCACTGGGGCATCATGCCACAAACATGTAACATGATGTCCCACCCAGTCACATTATCCTGACACCAGGCCGACCAGTCCTAACACTAACCTCTTAATGCTGAGCGCCAAGCGGTGTAGCTGTTAGTACCATTTTTGTAAGTCTTTGGTATGACTCGGCCGGGGATCAAACCCACGACCTCCCACTTCCGCGGCGGACGCTCTAACCACTAGGCCACCAGAGCGGTCAGAATAACATTTTCGTCATTCTTTCTAGAATACTGAGTATATGTGATGGTCGGTATCATCATTGAAGGATTCCTTTTCAGCATACTGAAGATGGAAGATCCTCTTTTTTTCTCGACGTCGGTAAAGGGTGCACAAGAACATATCTAGCTGCTACCCTCCATTTGTTAATTTATATTTCCAATTTGTTTCTTTTACATCCTAAGGTGTCCGTCATGACAGGAAGAACTTCTACATTGCTCTGTAAAAGAATATATACCTACATCATCTGGATTACAGTTTATAGTGATGTCTAGCACTGAGGCATCCTTGGCACTTTGTTAATATATGAAACCCTACAGATGCACATTGTACTACAGCGAGAACAATGTATCGAAATCATAAGAATAATTTGTTTGCAACAGTATTGGTGGATAATGGGCGAGGCATTTGAACTAACTTCAAAATATATATCTTCATTGTTTCAGAATGAATGTAGATCTCTTTGAATACTACAATGATTACTCAGTTTGTCTCTTATTATATGCCGCCTATGGTCCATTCATCGGTATCAAAATGTATTGACCCGTATGGGCTGCTCATGCGTATAGGATTTCGGAACGGATTTATCCTCAAAGAAAACCAACACGTTACCTTTTGCGATCGTCAACAACGCATCCTAGCGAAACATTTGAGCTAGAGAATTCAGCTTACCTGCTATCATGAAAGGTGGTATGCATCAACCAGTGTAAATTGGACGTTGGTTCACAACAGCCCGATGGCTAAACGTGTAGTTCGTGATTCCATCAAGGAGTAACACTTGTTTGGTATCGAACTGGTGCAAATTCACCTTGGTGAATCGTAGAACACCCATACGATGTTTCTGCAATATATCATATCTGCGATGCCTGCATATTCACTTTGGTCAAAGTGACAATTCATGTACAATTCGTGTTATACATTGTTCTACGCAATAATCCGTTTAACACCTATGGCCTTTTTATTATCTATATAGTCAGTAACGACAGTCAACTACATTTTAGTTTGCACTCACACATTTGTCCTGTTGATCGTTTCATAGCATAACTCGAACATAGGCAGCTGTGACAAATCCAACAAGTATGATCCAATTCTTTTGGTTTTGTCAACGTTAGTTTTGTGGTTTTTAATATGAACGACACCAAGACAACAATCGACAAATTTTCGAGACTGAAAGATCAGCGATCAGCCTACGAAGTTTGTCGTGTTCACCATTAAAGACAACATCTACGCGGATTCGTTTATGGAGATTCTTCGTTGTTTTGCCCAACACGGCATTGTTCACAAGCTTGAAAACGTCCTTCTCAAAGCCATTGTTG